>MWMN01000265.1:0-14303 GCA_002968875.1 Cordyceps cicadae
TATAAAGGAATAACCTAGATACACTTAGTAGGGTAATAGCCCTATTATATATATATAGTAATCTACACTAGAAGAATAATATGTATTTAAGAAGTAGCTACACCCGCCTATATACACACTATTACGTATCTAACACCACCTAAGGGGTGAACTGAGTTTTGGTGACAACTCACCTATAGGCTGCTATAACAGTAGAATAGGATGAAATTTAATACTAGTATATTTCTTTCTTTTCTTTTCTTTTTTTCCCCCGCATTTTCCTTTAACCATTTTAACTCGAGTCCCACCCGACAGGGCCCATCCATCGTGGCCGAGGCAGAAGGCATGCGAAGAATATATTTACTAATTACTTTGTGTTAATAAAACGCCAGGGGTCATGGCGGGGCATCAGGCAAGATGTGTAGATTTTATTGATTAATTGAATAATATCAATTGAATATAAAGCTCCTCGGCCAGGTTTGCAGTTGATATAAAATAAGAGCCCTAATCAGCCACCAGCACCCGACGCACTAATTGACCTCGCTATGCAAGACTGAAAAGTTGACTATTTCCGTTTACAACACGGAAGCTTCTGCTCTCTTTATTATCAGGCTGTGGCCAAGTCAAGCACCAGCAGGCTGTCCATTATACCTATGTACATACCTTGCCACCACGCTGATTGACCTGTGCATGGGAGCCTGGACACCACTGCTCTCACGTCGCCTCTGTGCTGCATTTAATACTACCTGCCTACCTACATACCTATTCCCTGATTTTTTCTCGTACTCTTCCTAGAGGCTAGCCTCCATTCACGTTCCATTTTACCAATTTGGCAGCTCCGAGGCTAGCCTGCCAGCCAGTCTTACCAACTACGAATCACCCATCAATAATTACTGCCCTGGACAGCGGTCAAAACGACGCCCCACCTCATTGTCTTGCTCCTACATAATCCTCTTCACCAAACGGCTCATCCATCTTCTGCCATCTCCTCCAATCCTCACCACGCAGGCAGCAATGTGACGTGCCAATTGCCCGCCGGTCAGACAATCACCCAGAGCGCACTCGCCATAGCAAATGGCGCCCGCCGATGCCGATCGCAAGAAGATCTGGGCGCCCCGCGTCCGCACGGGCTGCGAGATCTGCCGGTAAACGCCGTCCCCCCCCACGAACCCTGTCCGCGCCCGCCGAGCCGAGCTGACTCGTTCGTTCCATCAACAACCAACAGGGCGCGCCGGATCAAGTGCGACGAGACCCATCCCGTCTGCAAGCGATGCGCCATCGGCAAGAGGCCCTGCCGCTACCCGCTCCTGACGCCGTCGCCGTCCCCTCCCGCGGAGACGACCCTGAGCAGGGCCCCCTTCTACCAGGCTGAGCCGCCAGGTTGGGACGCGGCGCAAGCCATGCGATTTTGTCAGTCATGAACGCCGTGACATCATGCCCGCGCCAGATGCTTACCCTGACAAATGTGACCCGGCAGTCGTCGACGTCTCCATCCCCATGTACTCCAAGTTCCAGGTCGTCGAAACCGCCTACGACAGCCAGTTCGTGCCCGGCTCCCACATCTCCGTCTTCCCCTACCAGCCCGGCTTCATCATGATGATGACCTGCCTTCGCATCAAGCTGGCCTCGCTCAGCCGCAACGTCCCCGTCCGCCGCGGCCAGGGCCTCGGCATCGAGCACCTGTGGGACATCTTTTACGAGCAGATGGGCGAGACCGTCGTGCACCTGAACAAGCACATCAACGCCCGGAGTCGCCCGGGCTACATAATCTCCAGGATCATTGACTTGCTGAGCGTCGAGGTGAGCAAAGTGTCCGTCACCATGCACTATCTCGAGAGAACGCTAACACCGTCCACCTCAGCTGGCCGTCGTGGGCTCCCCGTGGCGCGCACATCTACAAGGCTTCTTTGCCATTGTGAGCTTGTACGGTGGTGTCAGTACCATGATCAAGACGTGGCCGCGCGTAATATTCGCCCTTCATTACTGCCTCATGTAAGTTGGGGCAGGGAGCCGCTTTGTGTCAGACTCGGTAGCTGATTCTGTTAGGTATGCCATCGTGGGGAACACCTCCAGTCCCGCCGCCGACCAGATTTCCGGGCTCGACGCATGGAGCGAGGAAGAGATCCTTACCGTCTACCAGTTTACATTTTACTTTGAGTTTGGGTGTCCCAGCCAGCTCGCCCTCGCCATTGTCCGCATTACACGACTCCGCGTTCTCGCCGCGACGGCCAGTCTCGCCGCGCCAGACCCGCTCGGCTCTATGGCCCAAGAGATTGCCGAGGACTTGCACGCCTTCGCACCAGAGGAGTGGACGGAAACGTACGCGGTCCCGCAGGACCCGCTGCGGCCGCTGCTGGCGCGCATGTTCAAGGTGGCCACGATCCTGTACGCGATCCTGTCGCTGCCGCCGGATCTGGCGCACCGCTTTGCCGCGGCGGAGGCGGACCAAGGCGACGGTGGCAGACGGCCCCCACCGGCCAACCCCCGTGTGTACTACCGGCGTGTGCTGTTTGAGCTGATCGAGCAGACGCGGGTGCACATCAAGACGAGTGTGCTGAGCTGGGCATTCGCGGTGCTCGGTGCGGCGTACGCGGACGGGCCGGAACAGGGTAAGGAACGGATCTTGCAGCACCTCTGGGCGATGCAGGGCATGGAGAGCGTCGAGTGCGGCGCGACGACGATGCTGCAGCTATTTCCGGATTTCTGGGCGTCGGGGAGGTTAAGTTGGGAGGACTGCTACTATAAGCCGTGTCAAGTGATGTGCTGACAATGTGCTGACAATGATGTCGATGCAAATGCAAGTACGAGCCTTTAACTTGGGCTGTTGTATGCGAAGGCGCTCCTGAGAGCGCGACATGGACGACGTGGAATGGTTAATTGAGGTTGAATGGAGTTGATGGTTGATCGGGGTAGAGGTTGAGAGGGCTGGCCGCGTTTGGCCTGTTGGCTGGATGTAACATGGAGAGACCTGTCACGATTGTTGCTATGTTGCACCAAGAGGGATTTTGAAACCTTATCGAGGTAAAGCTTACACAGCAGCTGCAGCTACTGCAGGGTCGAGGGTGCACAGCCCGGCGAGGCTGGGTGGGGGAAGGGAGAACGTTACAGCGGTATGCGGGGTGAGTGAGGTTGTCTGAGATCTGCGGTGTTGCACGAGACGAGGCGAGCTGGGGCGAGTGGGAGTGGGAGAGGGAGTGGGAGAGGGAGTTGGAGTAGGTGGGAGGAGGTTACCCGTCTGTTCCTTGATCCGTCTCATCGAGCACCAAGATGTGGACATGAATAGAGCCAGCCATGGTCCATCTCCCAGTATCCATCCCCCAGTATCAAGTATAAGACCAACAACAAGACAAGCCAAGCCAAGCCAAGCAGGGCCGCGATGCGACGGTGGCTGGTGACGGCGGACTGTGGCTGGGTGGGGGAAGAAATGTTGGGGGAACAGGAACAGGAACAGGGCAGGGCAGACGGTCTGAAGAAGAGAGAAGATGCACGGCTTCACCTTTGCTGTCATGCACCCCGCCGGGATGCGCGAATACATGAAACTGGACGAAGGCGGATGCAGAGCTACGCAGCAGATGCTCCGAGAGATGGGAAAAGGGGACATTACTGCCATCTACCGTGGTTCCTGCATGTCTCGTCTCTCGTCTGGTCTTTTCCCTCTGCCTGCCAAAGGCTTGGTGGCGTGTGGCGTGTGGCTTGTGGCTTGACGCCATGCGGGGCCCCGGACTCACCTGCCGTGACCCCCACATACGGAAACTGCAGCTGCAGCTGTAGGTGGAGGACAAAAATAAAGAGGCTGCATGGAGATGTGGACAGACAGCTTACGAGTCGCTGCGAGCGCCAAGATTTAACGTTTCTCTCGGTCCTCACCACGTCCATTTCAGCCCAAACCAGCGAGCTGCTCGAATGTGGGGGCCAGGCCATGACTGTGGGGGAGCGCTCAACGTTGGCTAGTCAGAAACTGGTTGAAACTCTATGCCATAAAGGCCAGCGATTCCGCTCTCCGTCTTCCTCCAACACCTGTTCAGTCAATCCCAAAGTTTTGGAAGAATCCATCACCACCACCACCACCCACCCGCCATGGGCCAGACCGCCGCCGACCACCCGGAACCTCCCCATGTCTCGACGGCGGCCGCTCACGATGACGACCGACCGTCCCTAGACAAGCACGATGCCGCGGACATCCGCGAGATCCAGGGCAACGCGCACTTTTACGAGACCGTCACCGCCGCGCCGCTCAATCCCTGGTCCCGGACGAGCATCCAGCTGTACCTGATTCTGCTCGTTGCCGCTCTCAACGCGACCGCTTCTGGCTTCGATGGCGTATGTGGGAAGTCTCGGGCAACAAGGATAGATTCGCTGACAACGCTCTGCTCTGCTCTGCTCCCCCCAGTCCATCTTCAGCTCCATCAACGCAATGCCGCAATATCAAAAATACTTTCACCACACTGAGCTGGGCTCGGCCACTGGCATGTACGTTGCTTCCTTGTTCCTCGCTGATGTAAAAACAAAATACTGATAAAACCCTCGCCAGCATATTCATGATCTACACAATCGGCAACATGATTGGCTCCCTATTCACCGGGCCCATCTGCGACCGCTTCGGCCGCCGCGTCGGCATGATGAGCGGCTCCGTGCTCATCATGGTTGGCGCCGCCGTGCAGACGGCCGCGCGGTCCGACGCGTACCTCCTCGGCGGCCGGTTCGTGCTCGGCTTCGGCGTGTCCATTGGCACCTCGTCGGCGCCGACCTACGCGCTGGAGCTGGCGCCGCCACAGTGGCGCGCGCGTGTCGTCGGCTACTACAACACCTGTACGTTTCGCCATGTCCTTTCCTTGTCCCCTCCCTCTTGCATCCCTCTTGCAAGACTCTTTACCGCTGACTCCTTCCTCCTTCAGTCTTCTACACTGGCGCCATCCTCGCCACCGGCGTCGCCTACGCCGCGGTCAAGTCGTCCGGCGAGGTGGCCTTCCGCCTGCCGCTCGGCCTGCAACTCATACCCCCGCTCTTCATCTTCGCCGGCGCGCTCCTGATCCCCGAGTCCCCCCGGTGGCTGACCATGTGGGGACGCAAGGAGGAGGCGGCGGCCATCCTGGCCAAGTACCACGGCGGCGGCGACATGCAGCACCCGATGGTGCAGCTCGAGCTGCGCGAGTTCGAGGCCGGGCTGGAGCTGCAGCGGACGTCGAGCGTGTGGAACTACTGGGGGCTGGTGGACTCGCACAACGCGCGCTGGCGCTTCACCATGATGGCCTTCATGTCCATCTTCGCGCAGCTCAGCGGCAACTCGGTGCTGACGTACTACCTGCCGTCCATGTACAAGCTGCTCGGGGTCCGGACGCCGGAGCGGAAGCTGCTGCTGACGTTCGCCAACACGATCGTGTCCGGGGCGGGCGCGGTCGTGGGCTCGGCGCTGAACGACAGCGTGGGACGGAGGACGAAGCTGTGGATGGGTAGTATTGTCCTGGCTGGTCTTTTTGGCGGCGTCACGGGCTTCTCGAGCTACTTTGAGGGTGGAAAGACGGACATGAGCGCCACTATCACCAATGGTGGCATCGCTTTTGTAAGTGTCGGCCTCTATCTGCTCGGCCTCTATCTGCCCGTTCTCACGACGTCTTGTTGAGGGTGTCATGCTAATTGAGCCCTCCCTCTCCCTAGATCTTCCTCTTTGGCTGTGCCTACTCCTTCATATACACGCCTCTCACGGCCACGTACTGCGCCGAGGTGCTATCCACTCCGATGCGAGCCAAGGGCATGGGAATCGTGAGTTTTGCTTCCCGAGGTCATCGCCGGTCGCGTTGCCAGCTGAACTAACCTGCCGCGCAGCATGTCATCCTGTCCAACTGCGCCAACCTGTACAACACGTACGTGACGGCCGTCGCGCTCGAGGCCATCGACTTCCGGTACTACTTTGTCTTTGTCGGGCTCAACCTCGTCTACGCGGCCGTGTGGTTCTTCCTGGGCGTGGAGACGCGCGGCCGCACGCTGGAGGAGATGGAGGAGGTCTTTGACGCCAAGTTCCCGCCGCGGGCGGCCCTGCAAAAGGCCGTCATGGTCAAGCAGTGCGACGGCCACCTAGCGGACGTCGGCGGCGGCGGCGGAGCCGGGGCGGCGAGCGATGGACAGCGTGTCTAGCCAGCCAGAGCAGTTGTATACCTAAACAGTCCGGCCGTTGGATACCAGCTGGGATATCCAATTGCGTAAGAAGGATAATGGAGAGTGATTTTGCCTGAAACAAGCCAAGAACCCGTTCAACGTCGCACCTGGTGTCACTCAGGCTTGGTGTCAGTCGGGAGACATGAGACTAAACCCGGAGGAAAAGGGGGGGAAAAAAAGGCCAGTCCTGGGTTTGGTTACGTCTCCAGGCGTGCTTCGGAGGAATTAAACTTTGGTGAGTTTGCGTCTACCACATCTTGGGGTCGTTTCAAGTTTCAAGTGCCGGCGGCCCTGACTAATGCCTGACTGACTGACTAGTTTTTCCGACAACCTGCCGCCGAACCTTGGGTGCGCTGTTGGGGTTCCTCATTCTCATTTTGTTTTTTTCTTGCTCAAAATGGGAATAATCTGCAAACCGGATCATCAACCGACTGGCTGGCTGACTGGGAATATCCGGAGCTTGTGTGGCTTCGACCACGACACCATCGCAGGCCGGAAATATCTGCCAATCGAGCGCAGGACTGGCTTTTTTTTTTTTTCAAGCGGCTGGCAAACCCATGTTGTGACGATTACTCACTTGAGCCAAGAAGCCCGCCAAGAAGAAAGCGCATATGTAGATGGCATGACCGTAAGGCCACGCGTACTGACCTGGATATCCCGCCCTAGATCGTGCCAAAACCCCATTGGGGGGGCACAACAGCGGACCAATAGCTTCGGCCGTCGGTACTCAAAACACTCGCGGGTATTCGGGACGGAGCGGTGACAGGAGAGGGAGGAAACGATAGGGTTGAACAGGAATTATGCCTTGATGATGGGGTTGTCACGGCCAGATGCTCGCAGATACTGGTTGACTCGTTCGCATGAAATGGCGACCTGAGTAATGCTCTGGCCCCGAGTCTCTCAGGGCCAGGGCCAAATACTCACAGACGACTACTGGGTGACTCGTCTGAACAAAATAGGCACTCACTACCGAATTTGGCAGCAACCAAACTCAATGTGTCAACCCAAAGAGACGCAGACCATGTAAGGCGACAAGGCTCCTGTTATTGCCCATCTAGGCAAAGGGTCTGCTGTTCTTTTAAACCATCTACCTTTGTTAATAAGCAGCTCCTCTCCATATACCTGTTCCAACTACCCCTTCCTGCCTTGCCTCCTTCTTCCCTCTTCGTCTGTAACAGCGCTATGATGCATCGGAGCAAGATGGCGGTGGGTCGGTTTCACCGTGAGTTCACTGCCTTTTCCTCGGCTCCTCGTCTGGGGTTATCATGATACTGACTGGGAATTTGGAGTTCGTCATCCTGGCTGGGGGAAATTTGCATGTTTGTGAACTAGCAAGGAGAATGAGTTGGAGGAAAAGAATGCATACAGATTTATCGGCATAATGTGCTCGCTCCCACGCTGTTTACTGAAACCAGAGTCACGGATTCCGTGTTTCATAGGCCAGTCGTGAATCTGACTGATGATGATGTCTGATTAAGCTTGTCTTTAGGGTAAATAATTTTGTCAGGGATGAGATGTCATCTTACAAATAGTACAGATGGTTATCGTACAAGCGCAACAGGCAATCGAGGGTTACGGTAGAGATACAATGGGGGACAGGGTATAACTACTGCTCATCTCACCTTAATACAGCATTTCACACGAGACAAGGGCTTTTGTTGTCCAGCAGCCGCTTGAATCTTGACTTGAGCCGCTGGTTGTTGACCCTGTTGTCCATCTCCTCATCAACGTGTCTCCTCATATTCTCATCGGCTCATCGCTCATTCTCCCATCCATTCACCTACTCGACCGACCTTGCTTATCCGCTCATCTGCCCACCCCTTCCCTCATCATGCTCCCGACCCTCGCGGTCCTCATGGCCGCCGGTCCGGCCTTGGCCACCGTCCACCATCTGCCGCCGTACCGGAACCTGCTCAAGACTGCCGTCCGGGCACCCCCGTACTCGCCCGCGCTGCGGGTGCAGACCGGCGCCGAGACGACGGACTCTTGTGCCGTGATCAGCCAGGCGTTCGAGGCGGCCACGGCCAGCATCAACGAGACGTCCGACAAGCCCATCATCCTCGACCTGCGGCCCTCGGTAGGGACGGCCTGCCTCAAGTCGGTGCCCGTGGCGACGGAGCAGGACCTCGCCCTGATCGACTACCTGAGCCCGTACATTGAGCACCACAGCACGCTGGAGATTCTCAAGAGCCCACCGAAGGAGTATCTGCTGCCCGGGGTCGATATCATGGGTGGGTTGGACGCCATGAGGGGGAAGCTACGAGACAAGGGGTATGCGTCGCAATTTGAGGTCATGACGGATCTGCAGAGTCTGGTAAGTGTTCATGGCACCGTGACTGGTTGTTCCTGGCATCTCGCGGCCTTTTACTCCTTCTGGCCTACCTGGTTGTTCCTGACATCTCGCGGCCCTTTACTCCTCCTAGCCTACCTGGTTCTTCCTAACATGTCGCGGCCCTTTACTCCTTCTGGCCCTACCCGGCTCTTCCTGGCATCTCGCGGACTTTGACTCCTTCTGGCCCTGCCTGGCTCTCCCTCACCTGAATGTCACTAACAAAGACACAACCACAGTTTGTTGCCGCCAGCGACAACCACTTTGGATACACGCCCGGCCTGTTCCGTGCCTTCCGACAGGCCCGAGAAGACTTTGACTTTGTGTCCATCTCATCCGACGGCCGAGAGCTGCCGGAGATCTTTGCGGCCGGGGACGTCTTGCCACAAGGCAACGTGACCGCCTTTACGCCCTCTCCGATCGACACCATCGACGGCGTGGAAGTCTACGAGTTCTTGGAAAACGACCTCATGCGCGTCGAAAGGGGCCATCAGGACCCCGACGCGAGGCTCAACACGGCCTTTGGCTCCATCCCCAGTTTCGCTGCCCACATGGATCCGGCCGCCAAGGTCGCAATCTTTGAGATTCCCGACAACTACACCATCGTGCACAAGAACGGCACCTCGCGGACCGTCCTCAACTCCCTCGTCACCCTCCCCAATGCCAACCTCTCCGGCATCCGGTCCGCCGACGACTTTCGCGAGCGCTTCGAGGTCCCGCCTCTCACTCCGCCGCCTCCCCCCGAGGAGGATGACTGCCAGAGGCCGCCGCCGCCACCACCACCACCACCGCCGCCATCGGAGTCGGGGCCGACCGTCCCCGGCTACCCGCTCCCGGTGGCCAAGCACTCGACCAACACCGTCGCCAGCTACATGCCCGACGACCCGGCGCTGCGCAACACGACCGTCGTCTCCATCCCCGCCTTCATCGCCCTCAACACCGACGACGACGCCCCGGGCTTCGACGTCAACGCCTTCGTGCTCGAGTTCGGCGACGTCATCGACAAGACCGCCGCCGCCGCCCGGGCGCAGGGCCGCCAGAACCTCATCATCGACGTCTCGGCCAACGGCGGCGGCTGGCTGGACCTGGCCGACTTTGCCTACACCGCCTTGTTCCCGGGAGCGCCGTTTGACGCGTTCGATCGCTTCCGGGTCAGCGGCGGCATCGAGCTGACCGGCAAGGTCTGGGACTACAAGGAGACGTCCGAGGTGCTGCTCGGGTCGGAGGGGCTGGCGTTCGGGCCGGACGGGAAGGATATCGAGACGACCGAGGCGTTTTTTGAGGAGCAGACGCTGAACGGGCAGAAGGTGACGGCGGCATTTCACAAGAGCACGGCGGCGCCGTACCTTGAGCCGGATGTCTTCCTGCCGGGGTACGAGCCCGAGGACGGGAGCAGCTGGAATGGTACTGACAGTACTAATAGCACTGATAGTACTGATGGTGCTAGCTGTGGTAACAACAAGGGCAAGAACCGGAGCCGGTGGCGCAGCCGGAACCGGAGTAGAATCGGTAGACGCTGGAACCACACCAACCGTCGCCGAAACCGTCGAAACGATGACAACAACAAAAGCACAAACACCAACACTACCGACGGCGACCAGCAGACACCCCCGTGGAAGCCCGAAAACACAGTCATCCTGACCGACGGCACATGCGCCTCGGCCTGCACCATCTTCACCGGCCTGCTGATGCGCAACTTTGGCATCCGCACCGTCGTCCTCGGCGGGCGGCCGCTCCACAAGCCGATGCAAGCCATCGGCGGCGTGCGCGGCAGCCAGGTCCTCGGCAACGCCGACATCAAGGGCCGGATGGGCGCCCTCGCCCGGGACATGCGGAAGCTGCCGGACGGCGGGCGCGCCATCCTCGACCAGCTCGACCTTGCCGTGCCGGCGGTCGCGAACCCGCCGCTGCGGCCGCTGCTGGAGGAAGCCGGCGGCGGCTCGGTCAACTTTCGGAACGCGCACCCGGGGGCGCAGCCGGACGGGATGCCGCTGCACTTCACGTACGAGGCGGCCCACTGCCGGCTGTTCTACACGCGGGCGATGCTGGCGGACGTGGCGGCGACGTGGCGGGCGGTGGCGGGGGTGGCGTGGGGAGGCGCGCGGTGCGTGGCCGGGTCGACGGTGAGCGAGGACGGCTCGATCGGGGACGGGACGCTGCCGTTTGATGAGGGCGTGAGGGGGAGGGCGGCCGGGATTCCGGTGCCGGCGGGTGGGGGCCCGGCGGCTCCGGTGGTGCCGGGGAAGGGGACGCCGCCGGGGGTTCCGACGACGGGGCATGCGGTGGCGGCGTGTAGGCCGGTGTCGATAGGCCGCATCCTTTTCATCGTCTTAGTCATTGCCATCGGCTTGACCGACAGCAGCTGAGACGCTCCTGAACGTGCTGGGAACCGAGATTGCGCGGCAGAGAGGCGGAGGCTGTGCCCTAAGCCCCTTTATTTGTGGATATTTTTTTTTTATTTTGCCTTCATGAACAGATACGATTAGATGACCGGATAGACTACGGAGAGTTTAAGCTTATTCGTTCCGCATTTTGGACTGCGCGAGTCAGGAGGCGTTTCAGAGTACATAGCGGGTGCTTGTATATAGTGAGGAACTAGTCAGCAACTTGTGTATATTGCAGACAGTGGGATACAAATTAATAATTGTTAAAGAACTAACTAGCCAGTAACTGGGGTACATGTATAGCAAAGACTTGTGTACTGAATACCCAGTGGTGTAAAGAGCAAGTACCGTACACCGAAGAACTAGTTAGTTGTCCGCAACTCGTGCCGTCTCTTGTTCTTGGCTTTAATGATCAACCAGCTCTTGCAATCCCAAAGAATATTTTCCGAAACTACGTGTAGCTGTGCATATCCGTAGATTGGCATCAAATTCCGTGTCCGATGAGCTGGTATAAAAAACAATTGGACGATTGCCGTACCTGCTCGGCATAAAGGCAGTCCTTGCACCGTTCAGAGTCACCACCACACGCGCTTTTTCTTGCCCGGTAAAACTCTATTATTAGTCACTGATCCGGTTTATAAGCTTCTAGTTCCTCAGACGTCAAGTAGGAGAAATGCGGGCGCGGCTCTGCCACCCGGCCAGGATGCATATGCAGATCCTCATCTTTCTCAAACCCAGCCCGCCCGGTGGCACTTCACACTTGCAGGGAGTTGCCAAGATGTTATTTCTGTATACATCCGAATTTTGGATAAAGTAGATAATTAATCAGCAAGCAGCTCATTTGTATGTAGACGTAATCAGACTAATTAGGGACTGACTGGGATTTGGCCGGAAGGCAGGGCTGACACGACAGACGCTGTCATATTGGTCCTTGGTCCGGCTTATTGTCATCATACGAGGAGTAGCGAGCTTCCATGGAAAGGTGGTTTCTTTTTTTGCGGATACTGTTTATTGTTGGTTTCATGATGCACGTATTTAAAGACGGACAATGCTCACCTCTGCTCTCGAGAACCTCCATCAACACCATCTACTCGTCATCTCGTCTCATCAACCTACATCAAGACTCCTCAAACTCAAACTCAATCCACCACCAAGATTAAACAAACACCAAGCTTCAACCTCCAAAATGCAGCCTCTCTCCATCCTCCTGATTGCCACGCTGACCGGCGTTGGAATTGCCGCTCCTGCCGTTGGTGACAACGTATGTGCAAGCATGCAGACCATCCTCCCTCATCCGATCCCATCCAAAGAGGGCACCAGCTAACAAAGACGTCTCCATCAATAAAGAAACTCTGCATCAACAACAACAACAACGCCCCGGGCTGCCTCGAGGAAGGCCAGATCTGGGGAGTCGTCGAAGCCCCTACAAAGCCTTCTGCGGCCACGCCCAAGCCCACGACCGCCGACCCCGAGGATGAGACCTGCGACGAGGATCTTGATGCCTAAGTCACTCTCATCCCCCGAGCAGAAACCGTTTTCAAAGAGGCTGAAGGTGCTTTGGAAGGGGTGCGCAGTGGACAGCATCTGCGACCTGCCGCCCCGAGAGCGATGCGGGCGTACCTGAAAGCAAGGCAAGGAGAGGTTCAACGCCCGAGGCATCATGGGGCGGACAGTGACGGCTAGCGCAAGGTGACTTGCTTGGGTTCTCATTGTGCGGTGTCACAGTATTAAATGGAAAGAGAAGGAGATGTCATGACGGGCCTGGAAGGAGGGTACCGGCATCGGACTCCAAGGCTTCGGTTGAGTTGTAGGCTGGGTTAAACAGATAACTAGCTGATCAATCTTGATTTGTATTCCCGTCCCAGATTTGGACCATGGCAGCACAAGTGATGTCACAGCCAAGCATGCAAGCAAGCAAGCAAGCAGAGACAGCCAAGAGGCAGGCCTCTGGAGAGATTGGTCGTACTGGCTGCGGGGTAGCAGCGGGAACCCGGGCTTTGTCAGTACTGACTGATGGAACATAGATCCTGACTGACGACCGACGACTGATGGTATATCGAGCTTTTCCTAGTCTATTGATGGCCATGGACCCGAGTATTGATGCACAGCTGTCCAAGTCTCGACTGATTCTGACTAATACACACCTCTTCTATCGGCAATCATCACGAGACATGCATTGCCGACTGTGATACCGCAGTGGATATATATTCACCTATTTTCACCTCTTCCTCAACCTCTACCCTGCACAGCTCGCCTCCCCTGCTTCCTGCTCCGCCCTGGAAACCCGCTTCCTGATCCCCATCTCCCCCGATCCCCTCCGTCCCAGACATGGCATCCGCCCCCGAAAGCCACGTCGATGTACTCATCATCGGCGCCGGGCCGGCCGGTCTCATGATGGCCACCTGGATGGCCAAGTGCGGCATCCGCACCCGCATCGTCGACAAGCGCGGCACCGCCGTCTTCACCGGCCAGGCCGACGGCCTCTCCAGCCGCACCCTCGAGATCCTCGACGCGCTCGGCTTCGGCCACCGGGCCTGGCGCGAGTCCAACCACATGCTCGAGTTCTGCATGTGGAACCCGGACACCGCCGGCGTCCTCCGCCGCAGCGACCGCCTCCCGGACACCGCCCCCGGCATCAGCCGCTTCCAGCAGGCCGTGATGCACCAGGGCCGCATCGAGCGCTTCTTCCTCGACGAGATCGAGGCCCGCAGCGACATCCGCGTCGAGCGCGGCGTCATGCCCACGAGTCTGGCCATTGACGAGACGGCTGTCGAGGATCCGGCCGCGTACCCAGTCACCGTCACGCTGCGACGTCTGACCGAGCAGGAGGCCACTCCGAAGCAGCAGCAGCAGCAGCAGCAGCAGGCGACGACCAGCGGGCAGCATCCCGTGCAAGACGGCCTCTTCCGGAGCAACCTGACCGAGGATGACACGGAGGAGCTGCTAGCCGGCGGCCGCGGCGCCGAGGAGAAGCAGGAGGAGACGGTGCGTGCCCGGTACCTTGTCGGCGCAGACGGCGCCCACTCGTGGACGCGCAAGCAGCTCGGCGTCTCCCTCGAGGGCGAGTCGACCGACTACGTCTGGGGCGTGCTCGACATGGTGCCCGTGACCGACTTCCCGGACATCCGCATGCGCTGCGCCATCCACTCGGCCGCCGCCGGCAGCATCATGATCATCCCGCGCGAGAACAAGCTCGTCCGCGTCTACGTCCAGCTCAGCAGCGCCGCCGCCGCCGCCGCTACCGCCCCGGGCCAGCGCGCGGACCGCTCCGGCATCACCCCGGAGGCCATCCTCGCCGAGGCCCAGCGCATCATGGCGCCATACACAATCACCTACCGCAAGCTGGACTGGTGGACGGCCTACCAGATCGGCCAGCGCGTCGGCACCAAGTTCTCGGTCCACGAGCGCGTCTTCCTCGCCGGGGACGCCGTTCACACGCACAGGTGACGGGGGGGGGG
>MWMN01000266.1:0-15131 GCA_002968875.1 Cordyceps cicadae
TTTACTTATAAATCTAATAGTATTTTAGGCTTAATAGGAATTAATAGCTTTATTTAATATTAGTTAGCTTTTAGAGAGTATATTATTAATATAGGCGAATTAATAGTTAGGGAGATTATAATAGAGGGTGTGCTTAGTCACTAGTATAAAGGCCTCTAATAGGTAGAAGCCTATAATAATATAAATGCTTTAAAACTTTTAGAATAGATTTAATTTAATTAAAAGAAAATAAAGGTAAAGAATAGACTACCCTTCTAAAATTTCACTAGGGTGTTATATAGTTATTTATTCCTCTTTAGTCTTAATAGTAACCTAACCACCTTACACTTATCCTCCCTATAGTATATAAGACTAGGAATCCTCTTTAATATAATATTAACTAATAGTATAAAGTATTTATCTATAACCTATATAAGGTTACTATTCTTAGAAATAAGGTTATAAACTATTTCTATAGTCTATTATATTACTTTCTTTATATAGATATATATAAACTTAAATAATAAATAAGATAGTAAGTATACTTTAGAATAGTAATTAAGTAAAAAAACACTTTTAAATACTATAAATATAAAAAACAAATTTTTATATTTTTATTTATTATACTCCTCTAGGTCTAGCCTATTAGGTCTTTCTATATATAATAATAAGAGGAGGAAAAACTAAGTACTAGTAGAAAACCCCCCCTTCTATATTAGCCTTACTTTAGTCCTATACTAGTGCCTATTTAGGGCCTATATAAAAAGTCCCTTAATAAATCCTATAAAAGCTTACTAAGTTAGTATTAATAAACTATTATAAGCCTCCTTATTACATCCCCCTTAGGCCCACCCTAGCCCTAGGCTAGGTCCTTACTTCCTCTTTAATCCTACCCTTATCCTTTTCTTATAGTAAATATAGCCCATTTAGCAAGCTGCACAACCTTAGGGATTCGCCATGTTAAGCTATGACGGGGCATCACGGTTGTAAAGATGGATGTTGATCCTACTATCTGCCCCGTTAGGTGGGAACTAACCCCCCACTAACTACCAACTAGCTGCTGGATGTCGGGTTCAGCTTCCTTCAGCCCAGTGTGCCGTTCCACCTAGTGCAATGTACGGCAATAAGCTAGTGTCAAGCAGTATAGGCTGACTACTAACAAGTGGGCGGCCACGATTTTTGCGTGACAGCTAGATACTAGCCTTGCTTAGCTTCAATCATGCAATAAGGTTAAAGCGAAAAATAGAATCCACTCTGTATTTGTCAGACTATTTGCATTTGCAAGCCAGAAAAATACAGGCTGTATTTATAACCAGAGCTCTGACAGAAGCAACTCCGCCGGAAGCTAAACCTTTTCCGATGCGATAGATGCATGGATCCGCAAATCGAGGCCGTTCCATGTGTGCACGGTTTATCAGCAATAAGCTAAACGAACTTTGGTTCCACGATGGAGGAGTTAGATCCGAAAAGTATATAAGAGGAGAGAGGCAGCACACACGCACACACACATGCACACCCACAAGCTCACTACCTCACGTTGCGCTTTCACATATTTTCCCCGAGTGCATCCTACCAAAGACACAACCATCGCAAAATGTCTAACGACCGCGCCCCAACAGCTGACCCGGCCGAGTTCAATGCCTGGTTTCCCTCGCCCTTTTCTCTGACCCAATACGTCCCGTCCAAGACGGACTTTGCCGGCGCCGACTACGCCAACAAGGCCTACAAGGGGGGCAAGTGGAAGATTCTGCTCATCGGCACCCAGGAGCGCTACCTCCGGATGGCCGATGGCAAGTTCTTCTCCACAGGCAACCACCCCGTCGAGCTACTGCTACCGCTGCTGCACCTCGATGCCGCGGGCTTCGACATCGATGTCGCCACGCTCTCGGGCGACCCCGTCAAGTTCGAGGTCTGGGCCTTCCCCCAGGAGGACGACGCCGTGAAGCGCATCCACCAAAAGTACGCGGACAAGCTCCGCGCGCCGCTCAACCTGCAGGAGCTCTGGTCCAAGGACGGCAACAGCAGCGGCTTTACCAGCGCCACGCCGTACATTGGCGTTTTCATCCCGGGCGGCCACGGCGTGCTCAACGATGTGCCCTTCTCCGCGCTCGTGGGCGACGTGCTCCGGTGGGCGCACGCCAACGACCGCTACTTCATCACGCTGTGCCACGGCCCGGCGAGCATGCTGGCGGCGGACGTCGGCAAACCCGCGGGCAGCAAGTTCATCTACGACGGGTACGAGATTGTCGTGTTCCCAGACTCGCTTGACAAGGGGGCAAACATTGCGATTGGATACATCCCGGGCAAGATGGAGTGGCTTGTGGGCGAGTCATTAGAGAAGCTTGGTATTAAGACGCTGAATTCAGGCATTACAGGCCAGGTCCACCGCGACCGCTTCTTGCTTACGGGCGACTCGCCGCTGGCGTCGAACAACCTAGGCAAGCTCGCAGCTGAGACTCTTCTTGAGGATATTGCGAAGCGCGGTTAGAATGAGGAATAGTATTTCCCTTATCCATTAGATACCCAGTATCTAGTGTTACGTTACACAAGTGACATGGGGGCAGTTGCAGCCAATTCCAATTCGTGGCTCCTTTTATCTTATTAATTGGCAGTCTGATGTCGTGATTTAAAAGTGCAAGGGTGATTCAGAATATCTTGCGGGCCCCTTTCCACGCAAAACTAGTAAACTGCAGTTCTAGCAGGCAGAGCATTGCAAATTATCATCCGTCTCTAAACAGGCACAGTCAAAAGAGCTATGGTCTAGGCGGCAGCGTGCACAACCGTGATTAATCTGTGCTATTATTTTCCCGGAAACGATGGCCATGGCAGATACATTCACAAGCGGCGACATAGTAGGGGCCAAACCAGTAGGTAGGCGTAGGGTTAGGGGGTAGAGGAATTAGAGGCATTAGAGGAATTAGCAGGCAGGCAGGCAGGCAGGCAGGTAGGTAGGTAGGGAGGGTGTTAGTAAATAGAATAGGATAGAGAATACTAAAGCTATAAGCTAGGCTAGGCTCTATATTTAGAAGTATAAGTAGCTCCTAATTAATTATTTACTTTTTTACTACTATACTATACTAGTTATACTATATTATAGTTTTTATCCTCTAGAGTATAAAAATACTATTATATTATAAATTTTAAACCTTAGAGTATAAAAATACTACTACACTATAAAATTTAAACCCTAGAGTATAAAAATACTATTATACTATAAATATTAAACCCTAGGGTATAAAAAATACTATTATACTATAAATTTTAAACCCTAGAGTATAAAAATACTATTATACTATAAATTTTAAACCCTAAAGTAGAAAAATACTATTACACTATAAATTTTAAACCCTAGAGTATAAAATTTATATTATAAAATTTATATTATATTATAGTTATTAACCTATAAGCATAATAAAAATAAAAGAGTTTAAAAGTATAGTATAGTTAGTAAATAAGTCTAGTTAATAATAAAAATAAAAAATCACTACTCTATTACTAGCTATTATACTACTAGATATTCTTATATTTACTAGTTAGTAAAAGAAAGTAAAGAAAATAATATATTAAAGTAGAATAACTATAGTAGTATATAGCCACCTTAGTAAAAAGATAGTACTCTTAATAATTATAACTATAGTATAGAGTAGAACCTAGTATCTACTCTTTATATACACTTCTTTTATATTATATTGTAATATCCTAGTAAGTATAGTTATATCCTTATAAATTTAATAGTATTTTAGGCTTAATAGGAATTAGTAGTTTTATCTAATATTAATTTATACTTAAAGAGTATATTATTAATATAGACGAATTAATAGTTTAAGAGATTATAATAGAGAATACACTATTACTATAAGTATAAAGGCCTTTTAATAGGTAAAAGCTTATAATAATATAAATACTTTAAAAGATTTAGAATAGATTTAATTTAATTAAAGAAAAATAAAAGTAAAGAATAGACTACCCTTCTAAAATTCTACTAAGGTATTATATAGCTATTTATTCCTCTATAGTCTTAATAGTAACCTAACCACTTTATACTTAACCTCTCTATAGTATATAAGACTAGGAATCCTCTTTAATATAGTAAGACTATTTAAGGTTATAGAATAGATAGAATACTCTATATATAGGTTTAAACTACTATAGTTCTAGTAAATATATAATATAGTCTCTATTAATTATTTAGAACCTACTAGTAAGATTAAAGTATAGGATATAGAGATTAATAGATAACCCTTATCTAAAGTAGACTAACTAATAGCCTATATATATAATATACACTAATGTATAGAATAAAAATAATTTTAGGTATAATATAAAGACCTTAATCTATTATATAATAAATAACTAAAAGTCTCTAATAGATAAAGAAAGATAAAGTAAAACTCCTATTTAACTAGGCTTAAAATAAAACTAAACGTTTATATTAAATAAAGTAAGAGGAAGATAAATAATATAAATACTTAAGTTAAAATAAAACACTATAAAATTAAGAGTAAAAGGATTTTATTTTACTTACTATTTAGATTACTATATAATAGCTCTACTTTATAAGATAGCCACTCTAGATTCTAGAGAGTGTTTCTAAAACTCTCTTCCTTTATTAACACTTTATTATTCCCTAGTACTATATTCTTATCTTTATTATTTATATTTTTATTTAGCTATTCTACTATATTATATATAATTATAATAAAGACTAAGAATAAGTTATTAAGAAAACTAAAGCTAGTAAATAGTCTATTTAAATAAATAAGGTTTAGTCTAGACACTAAAGAGGGTAAGCTAGAGTTATATAGAACTAAGAAGAAAGCTATATTAATATAGAATATAATAAAAAGGGTAGTAAAAAAGAAGATAAGCTAGATAACTATAACTTAGGAAATAAAGGATAGGAATAGTAAGTGACTAACTATAAAAGAAAAGTAGGGATATATATAACTAGTTAATAAAAAAAGAGAACTAGAAAATAGAAAGAATAAGCTAGTTAGTCTAATTTATAGTAAAACTAGTAATATAGAACTATAGGCTAAGTGGCTTTAGGACTATATAAATATAGTCTAGGCTACTATATCTAATAAGATCCTAGATCTACTAGAGGAACTTTAACTAACTATAGTAATTATCTACTAGACTATAAAGGACACTTAGGAGGACTAGCTAATAAAGGACTATAAAAACTAGGTCTATAAGGACTAATACTATATATATTGTATAGGGGATATAAAGAGCTACTAGTTAATAGGCTTTTTACTAATTTAATACTATATATAGACTAATATAAATATATATATACTACTATCCTTACACTATATATAGACGACTATATAGGGAAGGAATAAGGTAAAGGCCCTACCTTTAGCTAGGTATAAAATAGTAGAAGAAACTAAAGTCCTTAACTAAATCTAGTCTATTAACTATAAGACCTAGATAGAGGTAGTGTGACTAATAAGAGTAATAAGAGAATAACCCTATATTAATAAAGACACTAGTAAAAAAGGCTAAGAAACTAAAGACTATACTTAAAGATAATAGAAAAGTAAATATAATATAGGATAAATAAGATACTAATCTTAAACTTAGTAAATAGGTTATTAATATATTAAATAACTAAGTTAAGAAGGAAGACTAGAATAAAGAAGAAAAAGAAGAATAAAATAATAAAGAAGAAAAAAAGGAATAAGATAATAAAGAAAAAAAAGAAGAATAAGATAAGAAGGAAGAAGAAGAGGACTAGGATAAAGAAAAAAAAGAGGAATAGAATAAAGAAGAAGAAAAAGAAGAATAGGATAAAGAAGAAGAAAGAAAGGAATAGAATAAAAAAAAGAGGAAGAGGATAAGATTAAAAAAGAGTATAATAGGACTATTTAAAAGAAGTATAGTAAAGCTAAGATATTAATATATACTAAGAAGTAGTCTAGGTTTCTAGAAGTAGTAAAAGAAGTTTACTAACTAGAGTCTACCTATACACTAAACGTATAGGATATTAAAGAAGAGGATATAATAAGTAGTAATAATAATATAGGCTTAAAATACTTCCTAAGAACCTTAAGTAAGCTTAATAATATATAAGAACCTACTAATAAATAGTACTAATTCCTATATAAAGAAGTATTAATAAAGTAGTTAAAAGACTATATAGATATAACTTAATACTTCTAGAAGGAACTATATATATTAGAGGACTAGATAGTAAAACTAGCTATTATATATATTATATCTAACTATCTATAAGGATATAAGATTAAAATATAGGATAAGGGTAAGTAATATAAGTATACTAGGGTAATAAAGGTATACTAGGATAGTTAGTAAAATATAGAGGATATTAATAATATTCTATATAAAATACTTAGTTTATTAGCTATAGCTATTTTAACTATTAAAGATAGGAATAAGAATACACTCTTAGTAGAAGGAGGCATCTAGGTATAGCTAAACGAGTTTAAAAATCTATACTATAATAAGGAATATAAGAAGCTAAGATATAAGGATAAATAAAGCTAGTCTACTAAAATATAGGGGTTCTAATTAAGGATAAAGATAGACCTTAGGGGTAACTAGGAATAAAAGAGTAATATAGATAGCTTTAAGACTAGGAATAAAAGGATTAGTATAGATAACTCTAGGACTAAAGGTAAAAGAGATATAGATAGCTTTAGGAAAGACGGAGAATAGCTTTAGGACTAGTGAGGACACTAGGCTAAGGACAACAGTACTTATTACGTGCATAAGCACACAAAAGGGCCCCTCTAGGACACTAGAATGAATAAACCAAGTTCTCTCCTCCGTGATAATTGCATCACACCCAGCGTCGCTAAAGGCGAGGCCTGGATGCCCCCGCCGCTTCGTGCTAGTAGGCCGCTGGTTGCTGGTGCCCCCAAAACAACACTTCACTAGCTGGAGGGGGGGACGACGCTGCACTAGGGGTCGCTAGGCCTTGCCACCCTGTGTGGCCTGCAGCAAGGTCACCTTGCACTGGCACCTCAGTTGGCGCCGGCGAAACAGAATTCCGTAAGACGCTCATGCACCTCACCCTAGATGCGTCTGAAATAGAATTTTCCGGGGTTAAACAACGCATACAGGACGTGCCGAGCATGCAGAGACTGGCGGGGGCAGGTTGCGTGAGAGAAGGGCTCAGTGATTGTCATCTAACTCGCGATCAGGCTGCGCGACTTGGGTGTTTTTACTAGTCTAGAGCGGCGGAAAACCCCTAGCTGCGGTAGGTGGTCATATAAAAATCAATGTGATGGAGGGGTGGACGAACAGAAGATTAATACTGCCGTGTGATGTATTTATTTCCCGTGCCGTATTTAGTGTCATACTCAGTACCTCTTCGCTGCTGTATTCTGCATTTGTTAGGCGTGTTAAGCATAGGATACACCTTGCAGCGCCGTTATGCCTCTTCTAAGGCGGGTAGACTAAGGAGCGATCTATACGAACGGTCTATGTCCATACATGCAGCGCCAGCCCAATAGGGAATGCGGTGCAGGACGACGCTGGAGAGTTACTAGCAATAGGGGCATTCAGCAGCAGAAAGAGGTTTACACGGCTAGAGATGGGCGGCTTGAAGGAGGGCTGGAAAGGGAGTGGCAGTGTCAGAACATTGCTCGGCCCGTTAGTAGAAATAGCCACAACGAGAGCAAATCGAGCAAGAGCAAGAGGCAGCTGGGCGGGAGGCAATAAACGTACAAGTAGACAAAGAGACGCCATCGGTCAGCCAGGCGGGAAAAGTGACACAACCGAAAGGCCACTAGGCCTCTAACTGATCGAGAGATGGGACGCTGGTGGCGGCGCAGTCGGGGGTAGGACAATGAACATCCAGTTTAGCGTAAAGACCGAAATGGTTGTCAAGGCATCAAGAAGAGGAAGAGCCAGAAATGCACGAATGGATGAGCTGAACCTGGTTCAGCTAGATCTGGGAGCGCGGAGAATGATGGACCGAAAGGAGGCAATGGGCCGAGAGGAGAAGGGAAATAGGAAGGGACGGATGAGTAGAACTCGACAAGACGGAACTTGACAAGACAGAACTTGATACTGGACAGAAAGGAACTAGATCTTTGGCTGCTTGCTCCAGCGGAACCGGATGCTCCAATTTTGACTCTCAAGCCCATCTGAAGCCTTTAGCCTCTAATCGAGGATATTGGCCAGATGGACACTTCGGTTGTAAATGGTTTGAAGCACCGCTTGGTTGTTGGTGAAGACGGTAATTGACCAGGAGTGGCTGCTGTGGGTGCATCAGAGCCACTCCTGTACTGCCTCCGCTTCTCCCTGATGCCACCGAGGTGGCTCGTTGCCGATTTGTTGCTTCAAGCGTCTATGGCCGAGTTCACGGATTCATCGCCCACTGGATGTCTGGGTTGTGCCGTACTTGTGTGCCTGTGTGGCTACGGAACGTGTCGTCGCGGCATCTACCGCCATATGCCATCGACAATTGACCTTACAGCTCCGCCATCCAGCCATGTCGCCGCCTACCGACAGTAGGCATGCATTTAACAGACGTCGTCCGCCTCTGGTTTGTTGAGGGGCACCATACCTACTGACGAGGACAAGACAAAATTAATGGAAAAGCGAATGCGGTACGGCGGTGCAGCTGGGGCGTTCGTTCCAGCAGCCGATCAAAGCGACAGCACCGGTAAGTACGCGCTGCCTCCTAGCGTTCGTGTCCAGCGGCTCACTGGTAGCAGACAACGATTCGAGTAGTGTAGAAAGCAGCAGCGCTGAGAGCATGGCAGACTTGGTAGCTCCAGGCTTGGAGGACCAAGACAGGGACGATGCTGAAACTAGTGAGGGCGAGGACGATAATGTCTCTCTCGATGAGGAGGGGGAGGGGGACAGTTTAGACGATGAAGAATCTAGAAGTGTGGAGAGCGGTAGCGCGGGTAGCTTGGCTGATTTCATTGCCTTGGAGGACTGGGAGAGCTGTGAGGCTGTAGATGAAGATGGCGATTACGAGGATGATAGTGAGGGCGATGACGACGATGATAGTGAGGGCGATGATGGACATGGAGACGATGACGGACATGAAGACGCTGGCGGACATGAAGACGAGGATGGACATGGAGACGAGCCGGAACACGAACCAGAGCACGAACCGAATGACGGACATCATGGCAGCAGACACAACAGAGGCAACAGAGACAACCGAGACGCAACATGCAAACACGCCTGTTTGCTCAGCATCTGTGACGGGCTGTCCAGCTGCCCACCACTAAGCTGCCCGCCGCCCGTCAGCTTCCTGCACGACACAGTATCTTTTCTCGAGACTCTCACGTGCAACCTTCAGATGCTCGCAGACAGCGGGGCCAAGACGGCTCAGCCCGCGCTGTACTGTAGTTATCATCACCCGCCGCACTACTGCTGTAAGTGGCGAGGGACGCGGGCGATCAGGAACCCCGCGCTGCGGCGCGCTGGTGGGACGCTGGTTACGGTCCACCATAACAGTGCAGATTCCGACACGTCGCCACTTTCACCCAACTGGCGACGAAACGCCGCCGCATGAGGCGCAGTTTCCGTTTCCGTGAACCAATCGCCTAGTCCGCATCAGTAGCTCTGTTACCAGCCACAGCAGTTGCATTCTGCGAGAAATATATGCCCATCTTTCTGGATGACCCTAAAGAAATATTAAATATAGTATGTTTTCACTGTGATTTTGTTTTTTTTTTTTAATAGAATTAAATATAGGCAGTAAGGGCGGGTAAATGCTTATGGGCTTTAGCCGTGCGCTTGAGCAGCTATCTCCCTCTTCATTGATGACTTAAAAACGAGGGGACGATTGCAGAGAGCTGGCCGCGACGCCGTAGAGAAAGAATAAAATACATATGAAACGAGTCAAAGGAGCCCGGAACATGTAAGTGATATTGATAACCAGTTGACGCACTCTCTTTCTTTTACCGTAGTCAGGTCCGTCTTTATCGCTGCAGGGTAGGTGTGAAGACAGGTGAGGACGTACCTCCAAGCTTATAGCAGCCCGCATAGAAGTACACTGCTACGCACGCGTGAGCCGGGAATCATGGATTCCCCGCTCGAGGCTGGTCGCTTTCATATTGGACGGGTCACGGACTCTGTCACGGCGAGTGTGCGTAGCGGACATGGCCTACGACGCAAGACGGACAGAGGAAGATGGAACGAAACGACCGGCAAATCACGGCCCGCGCAGAGAATTTTGGCTCAATGTCGACACGGGGACCAATGGATGGAATGACAATTGATGACCAGACGCGGGTAGGATGCGGTTCAATTAGCCAATACTGAATGCACGCGTCTTCAGCCTCGAAGTGAGGAGAGAGCCTTGGCGGCCCTGGCTATACATTGGCCGAGTTGAACCTTGAGGAGTCAGTGCAGCGTATAGGATGACGCTACCCGTACACACTGCTTGAGCATTAGAGAGAACACCCCCCCCCCAAAAAATCTGCGTCATGCCATACACTTGCTACTGAGAACCAGTATGAAATGCGAGAAATCGACACGTGTTGTATTTCTTTTGCTACAAATATCGATTCTGGCGCCTGCGGGAGGCAGTGCCCAGTAAACGAAGCATTGCACCACTACCTACCGAATACAGACCCAGTAAAATTTAGCGCCTGAAATGACAAAGCGACACAAAACCTCGTGCCTTGCCACCCGCCCTGATTTATTTCACTCACAGCTGTTTGCGAGGCGCAGCAAGACGCAACAAAGCTACCTTGAACGAACTTGTAGCAATAAAGCCCAGATGATTCCACGGGGATGGTGTTTTCTTCAAAGCGCTTCCCAACGTATCTTTTGTGCGTCGCAGATATCCCCCGTTTTACGCGCGGGACTGCCCGTCCCTCGACTACCATTTTCTACGCGAACGAGGTCACCGCTGAGGCGAAACTATTCCTCGATGATTGATTATTGCTCTGCTGACGGGGCAGAGCGTCTAGACAAGTACGTGCCGGGAGGTTTTCATCCTGTTCTAGTTGGCGATAGGATAAACAAGCGATATGAGGTTGTCGACAAATTAGGTTACGGCGGTTGGTCGACTGTCTGGCTTGTCCACGACTCCCGAGAGCAGCGGTACCTTGCGCTGAAAGTGGGTATTGCAGACTCACCTCCGCGCGAGGTGCCGATTCTTCGGGCTCTCAGTGCCAAGCCGGATGCCCCAGGGTTTGAAAACATTCCACATCTGCTGGACGAGTTCACCGTCAGTGGCCCCAACGGCACGCATCCCTGCTACACTACTGCCCTTGCCCTCTGCAACCTGAGGGAGTGCTCATTCAGCCAGCTATTTCATCTCGACGTTGCCCGTGCTATGGCCTATCAGCTGGTTCTCGCCGTAGCTTACGTTCATTCGCAAAACTTCGTCCACGGAGGTGAGAGTCAACATTGCATCTTTATAGCTCGGGCGCCTGACTAATGACTTATATCAGATATCCATCTCCGTAATGTTCTGGTACAATCACAGAGCAGCATTGATAAATTATCCATCCCGCAATTTCGTGAAGAATATGGCGAACCTGATTCATACAAGGTTGAGCGCCGCGATGGCCAACCCCTGACAACGAATGTGCCTTCAATTATTACAACACCACTGTATATGGGAAAAAAGGCCAAAGAATTTGCGTTGCGGGATGCACGAATAGTCTTGAGCGACTTTGGGGAGTCATATTCGCCGGACACGGACGTTCGCGTGGGCAAAGACTGCCATACGCCCGTGGACTTCCGCCCGCCAGAGGCCCTTTTCGAGCCGGATACACCTTTATCTTTTTCTGCAGATATCTGGAGCCTTGCAACCGCAATATGGGATATATTAGGGATGCAGGCTCTCTTCAGCAGCGCCTTCTACTCAGAAAAGCAAGTCATGTGCCAGATCGTGGATATCCTAGGGCCACTTCCTGATAACTGGTATGAAAATTGGAAGGATCGGGATGAATTTTTTGATCACTATGGACAGCCGAAGGAAGGTCGCCATGTATGGCCGGGAATACAGCAAGCTTTCCGAAACCGCGTCCAGAAATATCGTGGAGAGGCTAACATGGAAAAGCTATGCGCTGAGGAAGAGGCTGCATTTCTGGACATGATGAAGAGAATGCTGGAATACAGACCTGAGGAGCGTATTACTGTGCAGCAAGTTCTGGAATGCGACTGGATGGTGAAATGGGCGCGCAGTGATTACGAGCGTAGCAGGTCACCAGAAGTATAGTACGGATAGTAGCAAATATGCATTCTGCTTGCTCTTGATCTGATAAGCAATCTGTTTCTACATGTTTGACTAAATATATGTAGTCTTGTCTCTAGGGTTCCTCCGGGAGGTGAGAGTAGGCAATCGGACTGTCCTTGTATTCCTCCAGCTGCTCATCACCAGGCCAAACAACTTTTCCCTTGCGACCACGAGGGGTGTCGTCACGCTTTTCCTTGCCATGAGTAGCTGATTGAAGTTTGTAATCATCCTTGCCAGTCGTGTAGCCATGAGAGGCTACGTGATATTCCTTCTCCTCTTGGTCTTCATCCTTAAAGGCCATAGTCAAGTGCCAGCCGTTAGGGTCTATGCCATGCTTCCCACCACTAATACTGGTGGTATTGTGAAGGCCAGCGCTAGAGCTTGATTAATCCACATGTAATGGCTTCGTCGCTGAATAGGGACACAAACCGAATCAAAATTTTGGTAGGGGCCAGCTTCTGGTCACGAGCTGTCGCGTATGCCAAAGCAATGGCCTTCTCCTTTTGGAAGGCGTCCATTTCGAACCCCTTGTAAAAGAAGTACCGAACAAAGTGGGCTCCGCCCTTCGAAGCCATAGTGCAATCTCGACGTTGAAATCTTGGATGTATCGCAATTGGGTATGGATGAGAGGAAGGAAAGGCAAGAGAACAGAGTCCAAAGGTCGCTATGTTAGCATTTACGCACTTTTTATAGTAGCCTGATTCTTACCCCGCCTACACAGCGCTTCGAGGTTAGCTGTGATTCGACCAGCTGCAACTCAGCCACGAGCGCTGCAAGTTTCAAAACTTCTTGACTAACTGCCTGTTGTGTCTTAATGCATGGTTGCATTTGTTAAAAAATGTTAGAAAAGACTTTATTTCGCTGGCTTATACCTTTAAGACACGAAATTCAGCCAGAACCTGTGTTAATATGCTAGTCAATACGCAATCAGCAAGAGCTCTATAAACACACTAACCATTCAAGGATTTATAGGTCTTAAAGGATACAGATGCATGCAAAAGATGTAGAAGTAGAAGATATAGGGAATGTGTTACTACAATCTAGTACTATCTTTTATCTTAACAATATAGCTAGGCTAATAGGTTTTAATAAGGTTGTAATTATAAGTTTTTCTTACTCTTATCTTTAGCCTATAAAAAAATCTTAGTAGAGCGCCTATAGGTACCTCTATATAATAGTGGCTTATTCCTAATAGTTATTATAAATGTTAGTAGTAGGTGCTAATAATTAATTTAGAGAGGGTTATACCCTATAAAAATAAAGTGGTTAGGTACTAATGTTTATTTATAGTAGAGGTAGTAATAATTAAATTTTTTAGTAGTTCTAAGATTCTACTAATAACCTATATCTATAATTAGGGTTATAGCTAGTTTACTATAAGTCTAGTTTATTTTACTTAGGGTTAGAACTATAACTATATTTGTACCTAAGCTGTGTGCTCTAAGGCTAGGGTTTGAACTATGACTGTATTTATAACTAAGCTGTGCACTCTAAGGCTATAAGGAAATACACTAAAGAGGGTTAAAGCCTCTATCTTCCTAGGTGGGAAAGCTAGATAGCCTTTATAGAAAGGTAATATCTTTAGAGTAAATCTACTCTATAGATAGGGCTATAGGTGAGGATATTCTATAGGATAGCTATAAATAGCTATAATAGAGTCCCTTCTATAAGCCTATTATAGAGTAGTACTTTATAGTAGAGTTCCTAGGTAGCTAGGAAAGCTACTAGGTAGCTAGTATAGCTACTAGGTAGTTCCTAGGCAGCTAGGGTGACTACTAGAGGTAGGGCGGCTTACCCTGTAGTAAGGGCTAGACTATAGTGTTCTAGAAGCTTCTGTGGAGGCTTCTAGCCTCTAAGAGCTTCTATAATAGCTGTAAGGGTCTTTCGAGGCTTAATAGAGGCCCTATAGGTGTGTTGTGGCTGTGTTAAGGCCCTAGGGGGGCTCTGAGGCCTAGAGGCTCCTAGGGAGTTCTGTGGCCTAGGCTACTATAGGCCTTCTGGTTGCCACTGGAAGCTGTGGCTTCAGGGGTCTTTAGAGGCCCTATAGAGGCGTAGGGGCCTTTTAGCTTGTGTGGCTAGTCCTACTCGAAGGTTCTGTCGGATTATACTCTAGGGTACGCTTAGTGCTTACTTCGATTTTACAATAGAGGCTACTGTGTGTGTCCTAGTCTTGTATAGGGTAAGGGAGATGGCTGTGTTAAGGTAGGTGGCTACTATAGGGCCTATAGAGGCCTGCAGGTCCTTGTAGGTCTTCACTGTAGACTTTTCTATTAGGCCGCCTGTAGAGATGATTAGAGGGTAAAAATCAGGGCCTAGGGCACTGTATTTAGCCCTCTTAGCTGCTGCAGCTTCCTATAGAGTGCTGTGGGGGTCTGTGGCTACTAAGGGCTTGTTAATAGCTACTATTTAAAGGTTATAGTACTGTATAGAGCCTTTGTAGTGGGTAGAGAGGTCTGGTTAGGGCCCTGTGTGTCCTAGTAGCTGTGGCTCTAGGGTAGNATAGAGTGCTGTGGGGGTCTGTGGCTACTAAGGGCTTGTTAATAGCTACTATTTAAAGGTTATAGTACTGTATAGAGCCTTTGTAGTGGGTAGAGAGGTCTGGTTAGGGCCCTGTGTGTCCTAGTAGCTGTGGCTCTAGGGTAGAGCCTAGGGTAGTCTTCGTTATAGCTGCAAGTGCCTATAGGATTGTATTGTGGCGAATTTTCTAGTGGCGTTTAGCACCTTTATAGGTGTCTTTATACCCTATCTTAACCAGTGTGCCACAGAAGGTGCAGGGTAGGTCTAGTGCTCTTATAGGTGCTATAAGGTGTACCCTAAGGCCCTCTATAACGTTAAAGTCTGCTAGTTAGTTGTTTTTAGTAGTAGGTAGGACCTCTAGCTAGTGGCGGCTTAGGTAAGTCGAATTTTCCTATAGAGCACGCTTTCCCTCTAGGGTAAGCTGGTTCTAGACTCTTTCGAGGCG
>MWMN01000267.1:0-14682 GCA_002968875.1 Cordyceps cicadae
CCCTAAGAAACAGACCTACTATAGATTAGGATTAAGCCACTGTTATATATAGCCGCCTCCTACGTTATTAGTGTTAGATAGTTCTATAACGAATAATAAAGGAAACACTATAGCCTAGGTGTTAAGCTAGTAGTGTGCTATACTTAGAGTATCTAGGGCTTCGCCTAACACTAACTTCTTTAAGCTTAGTGGCACTAGTCTTACGGCTACATAGCTCGTGTCCTAGCTACACGGCCACTACTACACACTATCCGTCGCTAACGTCTATAAGAACCCTACACTAGAGGCTATAGTAGGCCGCGTTAACAAGCTGCTTAGTACTGACATTATATAGTGTAAGGTAGTACTAAGTCCGCGCTAGGTCATCTTTCTATAGAGTGTGGTGCTTATTGCGCTCTTCCTACTAGAGGGGCTACGTCTTATAGTGCCGCTATTTACTTTAAAACGCATCTTCGAGGCTATCTACCCTAACCACAGCGCGTTCTAGGCCACACGTCACTAGCTACTATAGGCAGTGGCTAGTGTTCTCTAGGCCCTATTAATAACGATACTAGGCCGCCTACTAACAACCGTCGTTATTATCCACACGCTCACCTTAAGTATCGGCCCTAGAGAGTACCGCCGTACTAGGCTAACGTATCTATGTCTCTAGGCAGCTAACCACTTCGTCGGGCTTAGTAGGCTTAGTGCGATTATAGGGACGAACTAGGTAAGGTACTACACACAGTTAATAGGCTGCCATATCGGCCACAACGTTCAGCTTTACACTCTAGCGCCTATTACTAGCCTGGCTACCTTTAGCGATAGAGTAGCTATCGAGCCTAAGGTGGACTACGTAGGCTACTAGATTAACGGAGATATAGTGTACGTTAGTACTATAACAGTCAGTGAGGGTGCCTATATTATCGCTCACTCCTTACTTATACCTAACGTTATTATTAAGCTATACGCTACTATTAAGCCTAGTATCTCTATCTAGGGCGTCGTTAAGTTACTACTACCACTATTAGTATTATCCTCTAATTAAGGCTCTAGTCATAACAGCTTATTCTAGCTAACGTTAGGTGGCTTCTATATTAGTATTGCCTACACCCTCACTATACTACTACTTAACCTTTTGCCTATACTTATATTTATACCTATCTAGGGCCTAATACTAATCCTTATTAAGGACTACACTAACTTCTAGTAGCTTAGTATCACTATTATTACTATAATAGCACTAGGCACTGCCGTTAGCCTTATACTCTACCTCACTACTATAGTTATTATTATACGTTTTACTAACCTAGCTATTCATCCTAGCTTATACTCCTAGAATAGTGTCGCTGCCTTCTCTACTTAGCTTATCTACTACCTAATAATAGATATACGCACTAATATCTTCCCTCTCTTCACTAGCCTACTTACCCTACACTAGCTATAACTACTCGGCACTAAGATTAGCTATAACGTTAAGGCCTCCACTATAGTGCCACTACTATCCCTACTCACTATCTATAACAATACCTTTCTCGCTAATAATATACTAGTTACACCCTATAAGCTCTCTAGTAGGCGTATACGTCTTAGCACTGTCTTTATTAGCCGTTAGTCCTTCCTTAGCAACTCGGCTATCGTCGACCTAGACATTAGCGTCCCTAATAACTCACTTATTAGCGTCCTTAGCTCCACCCTAAACCGCCTTAGCGAGAAGCAGTAGATATACGTAGGCTCCTCCTAGCTTAGGTAGCCGCCTATCTCCCTCCCGTATAAGGTTAACACTAACATTAATAACGCGCTTACCTTTACGCCGCCCACTAGGCTAGTTATTACACGCGCCCTTATTAAATCCTACCGCGTGCTCCCACTCCTCCTTAACGGCTGCCTCCCCTCCCTAGCTAGCCTTAGCACGCTCTAGCTCACTAACCTCTTTAGCCTTAGCCTCGGCGTGCTCGCCGCTAGGGGCCTCCTCGTTAGGTGCGGCCTCGCCGCCACTATGCTCACCGTCGCCGCTAAGTGGCTACTCACGCCTAATGTGCGCGCCGGCGGTAGGCACCCACTCTAGAGCTCCTTCGTGTAGTGTAATAAGCTCACTAACGCCTTCCTATAGGCGCTATACGTACTACTAGCGATCTACTACGTCTATAGTACGCTAGTGCTCGGCGCGCTTCTACGGATGCTCAGCGCACGCGTTAGCCGTAGCGCCTAGATCGAGAGCCACCTACTGCCCGAGGCGGACCTATGCGTCGTCGGCGACGGCGCCACAGTCAACCGCGGCAGCCTCCTATAGACGCACCTCTTCTACGACCGCCTAATACGCCTCGACGAGGTGCGCCTCGGCCGCGGCGCGACGCTCGGCCCGCTCACCGTGGCGCTGCTAGGCACGCAGATTAGCGCCGGCACCACAGTCGCGCCACTCTCGCTAGTTATGCGCGGCGAGCACCTGCCCGACAGCACGAGGTGGCGCGGGAACCCGGTCCAGTGACGCTAGACATCCTAGTAATGAATATATTATTAAGGGTTAATGCATAATTATTATTAAGCTTAAGGATAAGGATAAGAATATAGAACGAGCCTTAAGATATATATTCTTAATAATTCTTAAGACAAGAAGCTCCACAAATTTTACTTAGGGGCTTGCCGCCTAGCAGAGGCATTCGGCCCTGTAGAACCTGCCACCCTCCAGCCAGCAACCGGCAGCAGCGCAGTAAAGATAGGCGACGATATGTCTCCATTCGCAGCTAGGTCTTTCACTTCTTCCCTCTTGCCTTCTAATAGCGTATCGCAGGCTAACAGCTCACTATCCAATCCTAGTCTTTCCCTATGCCCGCATCCAGTTAAGAGGAGGAAGCTACAAGCAGTCTCGACCTAGGACCATTTTCAGGAAGCCGAGGGTGACGAGCCGCACAAGAAGGCCGGCAAGGTATTGCACTACCGTAAGCGTTACCACAACCCGCCTTAGTTAACACACATATCTAGCAATGTCCACTACCACCTAGAGAATACCCACCACGTAGTAGTAAGAGAAGAGTCGGGGTCATAGAGTAAACACTAGCTAGCTATTAAAAACGCGTTTATAAGGACGACTACAACATAGGCACGGCAAAATAGAGAGAGGGCGATAAACGCGTTACGTAGGGTAGTTAACACTAACGCCTTCTAAGAAGCTTAGATACTAATAGCCGTACGTAGGTATCTCCTACTTAATTTTATGACCTGGCTAGAGTACTAGGCCCTTCTACTGTCTATTAACCCGGTAGTAGATGAGTTTTTAGTTAGCTCTAGAGGCACCGTCGCTGCTAACCTTAAGACAGCGCACGCCTTATATAAGCAGGCAGTTAAAAGGCGGCTACTGTCTACTCGGAGCCTTATCTATATTTCTATAGACGTGTGGTCCTCTCCTTAATGTAAGTCATTCATTACTATTCATGCGCAATAGGTTAACGAAGCATACCTACCTCGTAAGGCATTGCTCGGGCTTCTAAATCTCCGCCGGTCCCACACTGGCGCGGCCATGGCGCCTCACTTAATGAGTGTGATTCAGAAGTTCGATCTCGCCCACCGGCTTGGCTATTTCACGCGACAACGATACTAAAAATAACACCTGCCTCCGCCAACTCGCCAAGGAGCTATTGCGGGAATATGGTGTTGTTTTTGATCCAGTGGCCTCTCGAACACGATGCGCTGGGCACATCATCAACCTCTCCCTCCAGGCCTTCCTCTTCGCAAGCAGCAAGACAGCCCTGGAAGCAGCCATGGAGGAGGCACAGGACGAGGCAAACGACGCGACCATCGCTGATGCGCTGCAGGACCACATACGCGCTGGAAGTCCGCAGCAAGGATCCCGCAGCCAACCTAAGGGAAGGTCGGATGCAGCTGGCTGGCGGAACGTGGGGCCACTAGGCAAGCTACATAATATTGCCGTTTTTATTCGTAACTCGACTATTCATAATAACGCATAGGATAACATTGTAGGGAAAGTATTAGGGTTAGACAACGTCACGCGATAGAACTCTTAGTTTAAGCTGCTTAACACTACTATCCGCCTAGAAGGCGCTATGTCTATTTTCCTCCACTAGTTCTATAGGGAGCTAGAAGATAATATTCTCACCTATAACGACTAGTAGGTACTTAAGATAACGTATAAATTTCTATAGCCGTTCTATTAAACGACTATAGAGTAGTAAATAGAGTGGGTATTAATAGACTAGGTGCTAGGGAATATAGACATTCTATTTAAGTAATTTAAGGATACTAAGGTACGTATCTTAGGAAACGTAGTATGCCTAGCTCTTTAGATATATCCTAATAACGATATAGGTTATTTATATAGAAAATAGGCATATAGTTAACTCTATTTATATAGGTTAGTGGGTGCTTATAAAATACTATAAAGAAAGTAATATAAACCTAATCTATATTATAGCGCTACTACTCTATCTAGAGACGTAGTAGAGATATATTAACCAGCACTAGCTAGAGGAATAGCGAGCTAGTCTAGTAGCCGCCACTTAGTAGCTTTAGGCGAAGTATAAGAACTAACTATTAGTTATAGCCTATACATTATAGCCCCTAAAGAAAAGGCTAGATATATCTCCTTATAAGTGAATTAAACAATCTATAAGTGTATTAGACAAGCCTAGTAATAAAGATAAGTTTAAAAAGTTTATTAATACGCCCCTAAGATAAGTAATAGTAAGGACGCCACTAGAATAGTAGTACTAGGAGGAGTAGAGGATAGAGTATCCGCACCTACACTAGATAGCTATTAATATCCTTAGTGTCCTAGCAATGTCTAATGATCCTAAGCGTGTGTTCTCTTACGTAAGACGTACAATTTCCTAGGATAGAGTAAGGCTAGCTCTAGAGAGTGTTAAAAGAACATAGTGCTTAAGTAGTTAGGTGAAAAATAAGTTAATTAGGAAAGTCTATATGTTAATAGAAGACGAGCTTATTAACGCTTCTAGAGATAAGGTGTAAAGTTAGCTCTTAACTTATATTAATAATAATTACTAAGCTTAGTAATGTATAAGAATATAGGGTTACTATTAAGAATAGATAAGAATATACTAAAAATTAGTAATTATTCATTACTAGGATGCCTGCTGATGATGTCCTAGCAAGAACATTACAAGGCTCTTGGAGTTGATTGTCTTACACAGGATGATTAGGACACCCTGTGATTAATGGCAGACTTTCTGCAGCCATTTTGGCAAGCTACTCTAGCACAGCAAATAATATGGTCGTCCTTGGATCAGCTCTTCTACCACATGGATATCTTGCTTAAGCATTTTGAGGGTGCCAAAGGTAACGTGTTCCGTTGGTGTAAGCGGGCAATTAGTAAGACCTGGCAGATCTAGAGCCAGTATAAGGACTACGCTATGAAGACCATCCCAAAGGGTGCTCTAGAGATGAAAATGACAGTATATGACAAGCCAGCACGGTCGCGTAATGTGACGGAAACAGATAATGACGACGCAGATGAGCTAGAGAAGTTTATGACTAGCAAGATTACATCGAGCCCGCTGGCATGGTGCAGTAGGGAGGAGCAGCGGACGGAATACCCGCGGTTGCATAAAATGGCACTCGATGCGCTCTCGATTGCGCCTATGCTCGAGAAGATGCGCCGGGGATGAGGCCGGTGCGCTCGAGGATGAGCGTGACGGCTTTATCCTGGTTGAAGGTGAAGAAATGAAAGCCCTTAGGGCCGGGACTCTTGCTCCTGATGGTGCGCACCTGCTCGACAAGCTCACTCACGATATCGACACTAACGGCCTTGACGCGCTCGTCATCTCCCTTGACGTCGTCCAGGCGATCGAGGATCGCAGGCGGCACGGCGGCGTGGCCGATCTTAGCGGCGCGCTCAAGCATGGCGACGCTCTGAATGGGTACTAGGCCGGGCATTATAGGGATTCTCGCAAAGGCGCCGCTGGGGTGCTGGCGTAGCGTCGCCTCAAACTTTTCATAGGCTTTAATATCGAAGAAGAGCTGCGTCATGATGAAGTCGGCGCCCGCCTGGACCTTGTCGACCAGGTACGGCAGGTCGTGTTCTAGAGACTGGCCCTGCGGGTTGTTCTCGTCGGCGTGGCCTTCGGGATACGCAGCGATGCCGATGCAAAAGTAGTCGCCATGCCTCTTGCGAATGTACTTGACCAGATCAATCGCCCATACAAAGTCCCCTCCACCACTGCTATCCTCTTCCTCATCACCGTTAGCGGCGCGTTTTTCTTTATTGAGCGAGGGGTCGCCACGCAGGGCGAAGATGTTGCGGATGCCGAGAGCCTTGGCGTCGTCGAGCGCCTTGTCGATCGACGCGCGGGTCATGTTGATGCAGGTCAGGTGGAGGACCGTCGTCATGCCGACCTCGCGCTGGCACATCTCGGCCAGCTCGAACGACTTGTCGGCCGTCGAGCCGCCGGCGCCCCAGGTGACGGCGACAAAGAGCGGGCGCAGACCCTGCTGCACGCGGTGCAGCCGGTCGCGCAGGTTGTAGAAGCCCGCGGCCGTGCTGGGCGGGAAGAACTCGAGGGAAAAGTACTCGGCGTCGGCCGGCAGGGCGGCAATCTTGTCCGTGATCTTGTCCATTTCAGGCCCGGAGCTAGCATCGCCGCCACCAGGGGGCGGAGGGTGTTGAGGGTTAGGGACGCAAGCACCACCACCGCTGTTGGGATTGGCGGACACGGCTGACGAGGCACTAGCAAAGATGGCAGCAACGACAGTGAAGAATTTCATGGCGATAATCCCAGTGACTGGCTCCGAAAAAGGGCTGAGGCAAGAGTTGCTGAAAAATGACTCAACTGGGTGGGATGAGTTGTTATATCTTCGGACAGGGTAGCAATACAATCAGCGAGGGGGGCGCAGCCAATGGCCTCCAAGACTTTATTCCGCTCATCGTACGACTTCAATGCGAAACTTTATTCACTGGGTTCCAGTGAGAAACCCTGACGAAGCCTACGAAAACTGGAAGAAAAAAAAACACGGGACATGCTGATGTGTGCTGCGACGCGGGCCGAACCGCATTAGTGCGTAGCCATAAGGTACGATAGGATGCCCAGCCGAAAGCCGTTACCTGGCTACCGATGGAGAGCATCTTGCTCTGCTCCATGGACATAGCCCAGAATGATAACTTTCTCACAACGGCCAGAAGATCCACCCTGAACAATGCGGTCTCATGGGGAATGACGCGCCGAGAGGCGGCATATATATATCACTGGCTAGTGTGGCCGATGTAGGTTTCCTCCGTCTTTCCCAGCCACACAATTAAGCTTATTACTCGTGCCGCCCCCACGCTCCCACCATGGCCCTGGTAACATCGCAGCTTGAAAAAGACGGCAGATAGGAAAGAATGGCAAAGAAATTTGACCAGCTCAATCGGAGCGAGATTAATAAATCGACGAGGGTTCTAGTATAGGGGAAGGGGGAGGGGGGGGCTATAGGGGTAGTATAGCAGTAGACTAAGAGAATTAGTAATCTTAGAGTCGCTGCCGCCTCTAGAATAGTGGCTTCCCTAAACAGGCAACGCACGCTACGCCGCTTTGTCCGCCCACCCCTACTCGCCCACTACGTTATGCCCGCTAAAGTATAAAGACCACTGCCTCCCTCTCTCTACTGCGTTAAGTACAGTTAACATCTTCTCTCCTTAACCCACCGCTGTAATAGGCTTCCTCTTAGTGCCTAAGTGTAACAGTGGCAAAGAAAGATGACACAAGGCGGCCGGGGCGGGCGTGTAACGGTGGCTTAATCCTAATCCACAGTAGGTCTGTTTCTTAGGTAGTGAGTCAGGTCGAATGCATAAGAGTGCTAGTAAGCAGTATTATAGTGTATAAGTCACATTAGGAGATTACTCCTAACAGTCTAAGTATTGCTTAGAATGTTGCTTAGATTGATTAGTAGAGATCTAGTCTAGCTATCTATAGGAAATCCCCTTCCTTATATATCTATCCTATCCTCTACTGTATTCCTAGATTATACTAATCCTATCTAATCCGTTAGCCTAGATTAGATTAAGTCCGTCCGACGAGTCCTCCTAGATTAGTCCGATCCCTCCTAATCCAGTCACGTGATCCTTAGTCCTTTCCTTGCACCAGCCACACAGTGGCTTCCTGCCCCTCCTATGTCTAGCTTCCTTTGTATGCAACGGGCCGCCCATGCAGGCCTCCCTGTCCGTTTGTCATAGGGCGGCCCGAACAAGGAACCCAGGAGGAAGCATCCGCAGGATGACTGATTAGGACACGTGGTCACGTGACCACGTGGAAGTGCTCAGAGCGCTCGGGACTAAGCGGCGCAGGCGATGCTCAGGATGCTTAGGGTTAAGCCGGGTGAGCACCATCTACAGTAGAGAGAAGGATGGGTATAAAGAGAAGAGGTTTCCTGTAGATAGACAGACTGGATCTCTACTGATCAATCTAAGCAATAGTTTAACTATTAGGAGTAATCTCCTAACATGACTTACACTACAATACTACTCACTAGCACTCTTATGTACTCGACCTGACTTACTACCTAAGAAACAGACCTACTGTGGATTAGGATTAAGCCACTGTTATAGTAATCTCCTAATGTGACTTATACACTACGATACTACTCACTAGCACTCTTATGCATTCGACCTAACTTACTACCTAAGAAACAGACCTACTGTGGATTAGGATTAAGCCACTATTACACCTAACTCACTTCCTAAGAACAGACTTACTATAGATTAAAGATAAACTACTATTATACTAAGGTTGTAATCCCCTCTTAGTTTACTAGTTTATAGTACTCCTGTAATCCTTTACTAGGGTTATATAACTCTTTGTCTTAATTAAGTGTCTTGTAAGTACGCCTCTGCCTAGTCTCTCTCCTAGGCTGTCCTGTGTTATCTTTAACTGTTTATAACACTTTATTACTATTACTTAATCTAGATAATAGTTAGTAGGTTAATATACTTACTTTTTTAAAAGGTAGTAAATAATATAGTATTTAGGTAAATAAAAGATTTTTTTTATAATAATACTACTAAAGCCTAATATTATAAATATTCTAGGAGAAAATAATTTTATACTTATTAAAAAGTCTATACTATAATATACCTAAGGTTAATTAGTAATAAATTTAATTTAATTTCAAATTAAGTTTAATTAAACCTTAGTATTTAATAGATATTAAATCTATATATAATAATAGCTTATCCCTAATCTATAGTAGGTCTGTTTCTTAGGAAGTGAGTTAGGTTAAAGGCACACAGAGTACGAATAAGCAGCGTAGTGTAAGTCACGTTAGGAGGTTACTCCTAATAGTAGAACTATTGCTTAGATTGATTAGTAGAGATCTAGTTTGGCTATCTATAGGAAATCCTCTTCCTTATATATCCGTCTACCTCTCTACTATAGTTCCTAGTCGTCCTGATCATTTATCTATCTATTGATCCTTTGATTATAGTGATTGATAGGCGATCTATCGATCACCTCGCAGGGTCACGTGACCTCGCGTCCTATTCTGGGTACTAGTGTGTCTGACCCTAGCCGACTCACTCAGCCCCGCCTGTGCATCCTGCAGCGTTTGTAACACTATAGTACAGCTTCTATATTCGATTTGAATCTGTCTTAGCTATGTTTAATTTAAAGCGAATCTTAATAAGGCACGTTCGATTCGATTCGAGTCTTTAGAGGTCGTATTCGATTCGAACGCCATGTCTTAGCATTCGATTCGATAGACTCGATAGATGTCTAACCCTGACTTGGGGAACTGAAACTCTGGGTTAGGAAACCGGCCACATACCAAAATGGGTCATGGCTCGGCGTTTCGGAATTGTTTGTCCCGAATAACTCGTCGGTTCGGAGAGTCCCATTGACGACTTTCAAATTTCTCCTGCGATGTCTTACGTGGTAGCCTTGGTTTGTTTCAACTGTGCCTCAGCATCGCTTTCCCATGTGCAGTGCTCGACAGTGACGACTTGAGTCTAGGATGCTTTATGCTTGATCGACTCTATTCTATCTGGTGCGCATAAGTACAACGCCTTGCAAGTATGCATCGGTCTTACCGATGGTATAAATCACGTCTTAGAAGGAAAGATAAAGCTTATTCTCGAACGTTGGTAGGAACGGCCTGTGCTGGCATAGCTGGCGGAAAGTCGTCGGAGGGCCCTCGGAAAGGTCTTAGTGTTCCTGCAAGGTGCGGCACTTGGGGCAGAGAAAGCCGCCAAGGATCATTGCCAGGCGCACGACCAAACCTTCGTCATAAGAAGATACTCTACGAGGGGCAGTTATCGTCAGTCCGGTTTTCTACACTTGTTGCTAAAATTCAGGGGAACTGGGCTCAGCCAAGCTAGTGGGCCGTCTTTTCTGCAACCATGGCGGATATCGCCGACCGTCCTTACACCATGAACAAGTCATTGAGTGTCTACGGACATCGCCATTCCCAAGTGGACACAGGCGCACGCAACCACTGGCCAAGTCGACAGAAGTAGGACTCGTCAGTGGCTTCCGGATGACGTGGGCGCACTGAGTAGCCGTAGATGTGTAGTTCCGACGTCGTATGGTTTGTGCGCATAAACAGGGTGCCTAGGAAAGACGCTGTAAGTTGTGACGGTTTGGTCCTCAAGGGATAAACCGGAGGGTCTATCTTAGCAGTAAGGTCATGACGCCGTGTCACGCGTGTCACGTAGGTAACAGATAGAGACCGTAACAAAGTACCAGGTAATTGATTCTGTTGATATCTAGCTAGGTATCTATTCTATGGGTGAAACTGTGAGACGCACACCCGGTCTAGTCACGCCTGATTTAATTATACCGCACAGGGCATAATGTACGTTTTCTGAAACCATATTTTGCGGAGTTAAGAGCTACAGGGCAATGCCCATGATGAAACATTATCTTGCGGTATTAGAAGTTACATATCTCCACTATAGAACCGTCTCTGATTGGTTAGGGAATACCGGCAGTGAATGGAATATGAGGTCAACGAGAACGAGCCAGGCCGATCGATTCATCGTGCTTATATAAAGTCCTATAACAGCTCGCCGTTGAATATCCTGGTCAACTACTTTTATCCTTGGCTTATCATGATATTCCTATCCTTTCTGACTATATTTTCCAACTTTCTGGCTTCTGTTAAAGCCTCTCCGCCTCTAACAGCGAAAAGCTGCACCTGCTCAAGTCAGGAGGCGGGACCTCGGACCATCTATCAATTCGCAAACGGCACCTGGGTCGAGAATATCGCAGTGCGGGCAAACGGAAATCTACTCGTCACTCTTATTGATCGGCCAGAACTATATGAAATCAACCCAAACAACCCAACTTGCGCAAGCCTTATTTACCAATTCCCGGGGTATAAGTCCATGCTTGGTATCACTGAGGCCACCTTGGATGTGTTCACAGTCATCTTGGGCAACTTGACCGATCAAGGTACCGATCCAGAATCCTTCTCGGTCTGGAAGGCGGATTTCAACAGTGGGGACAGGGCTCAGGTCTCAAAGATTACCGACATTCCAGAAGCCATATTCTTGAACGGCATGTCAACTCTGGATTCTACATCTGGCACAGTTCTTATTGGCGATAGTACAAAAGGAGTCGTCTTCCGCCTGGATACCTTGACTGGGAAATATTGTGTGGTACTTGAAGACGAAACGTTCAAGCCTCGACCGAACGCCAGATTGCCTATTGGCGTCAATGGTATCAGGGTTTTGGATAATTATCTCTACTACGTTAACACCTTCAGCCCGCTCTACGGGCGCGTGCGCATTGATACGGTCTCTGGGAAAGCTCTTGGGCCTTACGAAGTCATAAGCACAGGTATTACTGGGGACGACCTCGCTATCGACAAAAACAAAATAGCATATGTCGCCGGCGCTGTCACAAATGTTGTAGCAAGGGTTGAACTGAACGGCGAGAGCAAGGTCCTAGCTGGTAACCTGAATTCGAGCCTGGTTGCTAGTGCCACTTCTGCTGCGTTTGGAAGGACAAGGTTGGATGAGCATGTTCTATACGTTACCACTGGCGGAGGACAGGATGCCCCAGTCAATGGCACATTTACAGAAGGGGGAAAGATTGTTGCGCTGAACTTTTAGTGCTTAATCTATCATCGCCAGCAGAGACTTGGATGCAGAAAAAAGAGTCGAAAGACACGTAGGGTGTTAGTATTAATGGATTACGAATGTTCTGTATTGCAAACGAAATGTCCATAGCGTGTTCTTAGCATTGATCACAACCTCACCCTAAACGCAAGCCCTAGGGGCGAAAGTCTCGCCGCCCTTCTGTGTACTCCTGTTTATAGCAGCCTCTAGGTGAGTTGTCGCTAAAACGCAATTCGCATTCTTGTATTAAGGTTTGTGCTCTAGGCGCACGCCGAGAGTGTGTGTAAGGGTCCTGAATATAGTTATAATGTAAAGGCTAACTAACCAATTAAATTTTGATTTGATTTGATTATTTACGTCTGTTAGCACCCTAGAGTAGGCTTTTAGACGTACTATCGAGTCTTCTACGGATAAACGTACAGGCGTACCCGCTTAGTAGGCCCCTATAGGGTAGCGCGCGCCTATATTCTTACTAGTTACCCCTAGAATACTCTCCTTACTATTATCCTCTAACTATAGTAGTGTTATACTTAATAGTATATATTTGTCTAAATTAATACCTATTAGTAGGATTATAATAATATTAATATAATACACTTATAGTAGTTACTATATTTATATTAGGCTAATAACTTTTATCTCTTAGTCTTTATATAGGGACTAGTAGGAGCCCTACTATTAGTAGTGTATATTGCCTAAAATAAAAGAAATAATAAGGGTTTAATAAGTAGTATAAACTACTTAGGCTAGATACTATATAGAGTGCACTAGGCTTATACCCTATATAGTACTATATATACTTGTTTATCTTTAGATAGTAGAAATTAGTAATCTATATATACACTTTATAGGATCTACTAAGAAATTTCCCTATTACTGTCTCTAGGTTAGGTGTTAGCTAAACCTAGAGATAGCTAGGGATCTTTCTATAGTAGAAAAGATAAGTAGGCGATTTCTAGTGCTTATAAGGGCAATCTAGTGTTACCTATCCTAGGTAGAATCTCTTATAGAATTCTATAAAGTCACTATATTGTGATTATACTGTTAGAAGATAGCTAAGTGAGTAGTAGGAGAGACTAAGTTCTAGGAGCTTCTTAAGCTTAGTACTAAGTCTAAGCTTTAAGTACTCTATTCTCTTAACTAATGCCTACTAGGCTTAGTAGTCTACTACTATTTGCTTGTTTATCTGTCTTTTTCTATATAAGACAGATAGTAGATACTTGTTAATAGAAAGTGTGGCTCTATGCTTTACAAGTTGGTTAGCTAGTTTATTACCAAAGATGCTAGTGTACAAGGTTGTACACTGCTTAACGTAATTCAACCAGGTTAATAAAATTAACCACTAGTATTAACTTAACTTAATTAATATCACGTTCGATTATATAATACGTTAATCTATATCACTAACCTGTAGATTAAGCTGTTAACGTCGTTAATCTAGGGTACGATAGCTGTTATAGACCTAGCGCTAATACAGCCGCGCTCCTTTGTTACTCTAGAACAAACGCCTATAATAAACCACATCGTTTCCTACTACTCTAAGGATCAATATAGTGCTTCTATTTAAGATAGGTTCTCACCCCTAACATGCTGTTAATAACAAATAGCTCTTACTTATACTTTCTAACCACACACTTATAATAGTAGTACACCTCTTTCTTATCACTATTATGGATATAATAAAGACTATACTTCTAGACATACAATAAGCCTAGACGAGCTGCCTAATAGTTATTATAAATGTTAGTAGTAGGTAGTGATAATTAATTTAAAGAGGATTATACCCTATAAAAAAAAACCGATTAGGTGCTAATGTTTATTTATAGTAGAGGTAGTAATAATTAATTTTTTTTAGTAGTACTAAGATTCTACTAGTACCCTATATCTATAATTAGGGTTATAGCTAGTTAGCTATAAGTCTAGTTTATTTAACTAGATATAATTAGAACTAACTTCCTTTATATTATCCTATACTATACCTAAATTACATATTAACACCTAGTATAGAGTACTAATATATAATCTATATAAAGTTATTATACTAGGAAATAAAGTTATAATATATTTTATTAGTCTACCCTATTACTTTTCTTATAATAAAGTGTATAACCTTTATATTTAAGTAAGAAAGTAGGATATCCTATAGAATAGTAATAAAGTTAAAGAATATCTCTATCTTCTATATATATAAAATATTATAGATAAACTTAGCTAACTAAAGATAAATAGTATAAAATATAAGGTTATATTAGAGTATTCCTTTATTATAAAGGATAAATATAGAATATAAGAGTATATATATAATAAATACTAACTTTAACACTATAGATTAAAGGGGCGACTATATAAGAGTACTTAAAATAACTAAGAAGAATAGCTATAGGTTAAAGGGATTTAATACTAATAACTTTTTACTTTAAGTATAGGCAGCTAATATTTTAAAGTTAATCCTAAAGTAAGTAAGGCTAGTAATAACTATAAGGTATAAGAGATAATAAATATCTTTATAGCTAGTATTTAAAAAAAAAAAAATAAAGAGTATAGTAGGTCTAAGAACTTAATAAATATACTACACCTAATATATAGCTTATACGTCTTAGGGTTACTTAGGGTTAGGGTTAGGGTTAGGGTTAGGGTTAGGGTTA
>MWMN01000268.1:0-14316 GCA_002968875.1 Cordyceps cicadae
CCCAATGTTATTGGAGACAGAAACAGCGCGAGCGGCACTGGTCCGCTGCTGGATCAACCCGAGGAGCAGCTTTTAACTTTGACCATCCCTTGCGGAACGGTTTCGATACCCCCAGGTTGGTATGTATAAACCAGAGCTTTCTGCTAAAGTTCCGCGACGCAACAAATACCTATGTGCACTGCTGCCGGGTGATTCTGCGGGAAGGGGGAGGATTTGTCTCGGCTCATCTCTCAATGATGCGTGTCCGTATTTTGACGCCACTAGAAATAATCCTGTACAGGTACCTACATACAGTAGACTTTTTTTTAATCTGGCACCTGTTTTTTTCCGCCCTTAAACGGATATTTGCAGGTGCTCTTCCTCGGAACGGGCCGATTGCGCCCGTTCAAGCAGCGCCATTATTCCACTTAGCGTACAAATCTTGTGGCAGCATGTCCCTCCTATCCGCGTTTGCATCGTACTTGACCCTAGCCTTACCGCCGCACTCCTTCGCCAGAGCCGTGATACGCCTAATTAACCACGCGAGCTTCCGCAAGCCCGGCTCGTTGTCGGCCTCCCACTGCCGAATCTGCGCAGCCACATTCTCGACCTGCGGTTTCTGGAACGTGCCCCGGTCGTGGTACGCCCGCACCAGGTTCGGCGTCTGCGACGCCCAGAGCTGCGCCGCTACTTCGCTCAAGGGAAGCGGCTTCCGTAAGGTCCGAGTCTTGATCTCCAGCGTGGAGCGAAGCGGCACAGTCTGGCCGCCATTGCCGATTCTGAGCTTGGAGCCGCCGATGGGAGTATAGTCCGTCGTCGTCTTTGGGCGGCTGGAAAGGGCCAGGTCTTGCATCATGCGCAGGACGTCGTCATCACCTGAGTCGTCTTTGGCGAGATTCTCGACGTAGCCGTCCGTCTCGTGGCGCACGATGAACTTGAGCCCGCAAAAGCGATACGAAATGACTCGATGGTGTCCCGTGCTCTTGGGCACCGCGTGCACGGTGTACGCCTTCTCAAACTCATGCCCGTGACCACGGAACTCATGCGGGCCAATGACTCTCACCGTCGCCGTTTCCGCGCGGCAGAAGATTGTGGTGTCCTTGACGATCTCGACATCGATTGTGAAGTTTTCGACGTCTTTCTTGTTGGGTTCCGGGCTTGCAAACGCGAGGAGCTTGCGGATGTTGTTTCGGTCGGTGATGACACCGACGTCGGTAAGGTTGAAGAGAGGATTTTCGGCATACAATGATCGAAATAGAGGCTCCAGGGGATTCTCTGGGTGGCGGGCGGCGTTTTGGGCAATGTACTGGAGATCAGAATCCTTGGAGACGCGGTGCGCACCCTCTCGGGGTCTCCAACGAGCCGGGGCCCCCGGGACGACGATTGTGGGCGTCGGTGCCTCGATCCAGTTGTACGACGAGAGGTGCTTGACCTGGCTAATCTCGGCTTTGTCTGGTGCAACGGCAGCTTGGAGACTGGCGCGCAATATTTCAGTCATGGTGACGAGAATACTTTTCGTGGACGAGATCTTGACGGCGCAGCACGGTCTAGTAGGAGAGAAGAACGTCAGGCGGAAGTTAGTTGCTCAACAGAGCTTCACACCATCACGCTCCCCCTCCGACATTGTGTTGCCTGCCGCCCTACCTTGGTGGCCCGAGGATCCGTCAGCAAATCGATTCGCCGATGGAATCAGGCAGCAACGAGGGGGCGGGGAGCCATCACACTTTGATCCTTCACATGTAGGAATGCGTTTGATTCGGCGAGGAGAGGGCGATGTGTTTAGTGGCAGCCACCGTTTGTATGCCCCCTCTTGTGCACAGTTGGGCGGCCTGAAGTGCATATATGTAATTAATTCGATTAAGCTGAGTCCAACGGCGGATCCAGATAAATTATTGAATCATGCTGTCGGATTCAGATTAATTACTGGATTCAGGGATTCAATCGTTGTGATAAAAGTAAATGTTTCTAAACCGCCGTTCTGAAAGTATGGCAATAACTTTCTCTGTAATCAAATCCAATCTCGGCTTCCATGTCAACCAAATTCGCATTCATGGCCTCTGGCGGCACCCATGGCCCATCCAAAAGCCCATTCATAGTCTAGTGTTTCAAGCACGCTGATGATTTTCAGCAAAAATATGAGTCTAAAGGGAACCTTTTGTAATCGCATATTTGGCGCGCGCGTTCAGGTCAAATATTACTTCTTTTATCTGGTCTATTGCACTACGTCACTAACATTACACTGCATTTGAATCTAGGGTCTAGTGATCTTATATACATTACACCTCTAGCCGTCTACAAAGGGCTGAGCTTGACGCCTTTTTGCGGGGATATGCATGACTGACTTCTCATGTAAGGCAAATCAATCATTTGCACAGACTCGCCTGGACCAGTTTATGTTGATGATGCTGCTGCGACTCGCGTTGAGTCTGCATGTAGGGCAACACCTGCCGCATGTATGGCATCGTGTCAACCTCCGGTTGGATCACCACTGTTGAGTTGTATGCAGGCGCATGCGGAGACTGAGACCAGCTTTGGAGAGTGTGGTCATGTTGGTGAGCTTTGAAGGTGACATTCCTCAAATCTTGTAAAACTACGGTTTATGAGGAGCTGTACTGGCAACAACGCTTCATTCACCGACCGGGTAGGCGAAGGTCAGTGACCCTCTTTGCATGTAATGAAGCCCTTTTTTGCCCAAGCTTTGTCCATTCTAATTTGTAAATATTCCCTACAAGAAAGCATCACAGTGGTTGACAGAATACGCACAGTCCAGTATCCCTGTCATCCTCAAGCGGAGTAACGAGGCCGCTGATCGCCGGGTCTAGTTTGCCATAAACTCCTGCGACTCACACACGTACCACATAGAACCGATTCTGCCTGCATCCTGTTGCTGCGGCGGGACCGCTCCGTGGAGATGCGCTTTACCGGCAATGTACACAGCGACTGGATGCAAATTTCATGGCGTGCTTATCATGCCTTAGCCTTTAGGAAAGGTTGTTAGTTCGTCGCTCCTACCAGTCAACAGTCACATCATAAGGTCCTGCAGCACATGTTGACTCGTCAAGCAATGCATCACTTTAGATGTGCGACATGCATCACTAGTAGTAGGCCTCTCTCACACACCGCTGCGTATATGTGCTCGGCCGCAGGAGTCTTGTGAGTCTCGTGGCCAGTAGAATTTGCGCACATCTCAACGTGGTTCAGGTTGGTCGGGCAAGCCAGCCAACCTTATATCAAGACATAAGAAAGAGCAAGAATAAAAGTTCCACACATAGATACCTCATGCATAGTATGGCTGCAGGCGTGGCGTCTCTTGACGCGGAACACGTATAGGATTGATACATTTCTCCCACGCGCTGCTCTCAATAATATGCTACCCGTCACTCGCACACTGTTCGTGACAGACGAACACACGATCGAACCACCCTCCCCCCGACTTCTTGCAGTGCATTGCGCTATCGCCCACATTCTTCATTTCTCCGCTGCGGGAGCCTATATCGATAGAATATTGGAAGATTCTGCTGGATCAGGTGTGCATGCAGATAGTTCGACGGCGCTTGGGTCTATGGTACAGCTTAGGCTAGACGGCTGGTTGCATGGGTGGTGGGATGGGCGTGTAGAAGGATAACTCGGCAGGTTTTGCCACAACTTCATTATTATATATCTTCCATTCAAAGAGAGCACGTTGCCATGATTAAACCTCCTCTTCAACAAAAAAACCCGCCAATCGGAAGTGTCCTCGGGCCATCTTCTTAGACCACTCTTTGTCCTCCCTTATCATTGCCGTGCGCATTTCGATGTACGATTTGAAATCAGCCTCGATGAGGTCCGAATCCTCTTGTGCTTTCGATCTAAGGATGTTTTTGAATGAACCGAACAAGTATTCAATCGGTATGAGGTCGGGAGAATAGGGCGATGAGTATTCTAGGATCACGCCAGCATCCGCAATCATGGTTTTTATCCTCTGAGAAAAGTGTATCGAGGCATTATTCATAAAAATTACGGAGTGTGGCTGTGGAAATCTACCACAAAACGGGAGGAGCCTTTCGATGAAGCCTTCGAATATTTCCGTATCTGTATTTTCCCGGTAAAATTCACAATAGATGACACCATTGATTGTATATGCAGGAAGAATCTGAATACGCGTTCCGCGATGGAAATGCTTCACACGAACTTGTCTCACACCTCTTGGACCGTAGACCTTCTTCGGCATACCTAAACTTCGGTCGCAACCACTTTCGTCCACGAAAATCATGGTATCGAGAGGATACTTGGATCGCCTCTCGATCTAGTCGTCTCGCAGGTTCTGATCGCGCTCTTTCGCTACATCTTGTGATTTCCGGCCAGACCAATCACGTCGTTTTATCTCTCTACTGACCGTGCGCCTATCCACGCTGATGTTAAAAGCAGTTTTGAGGAAATCAGCGATAGCTTGATAGCTCATTGAAGTTTCCTTGTTCTTTTCGTCTACAGCGTGCCACATCCAATCGGTTATCTTTCTTGGCCGACCGATGTTATTACGCGGGGCATCGATGCTGCCATGTTGGAGGATGTTGCGTCGGGCGTTTCGTACGGTCTTCGCGGAGCAGGAAATGATGGTGCTGCCTATAACTTCGTCTGCGATCTTTTCTTCGCCTTTGAGTTTACTGATAATAACCTCCTCCAATTCAACGCGCTTGATCTTAGAGAGATTTGGAGCGGAGTACCAGCAGAAACGCGCATGCCTACCCAAGATACGTATCAGAATATCAGTCAGCGTTCTACGATACATAGCTTGCAGCATTACACTAAGAAATATCGCACGCGAAAGGCAGAAAGGTCCCCGGAGCTGTCTATAGCTAGGTCGACTGCAGGGTGAGGAATCAATCCACCCACGTCCACGAGTGCTTGTCGTGGATGGAATTGACAGCTTACTCAGCAGCGCTGTCGTGGGTTGAGTCCACGAAGCCTTCTCGTGGGATGATGGCCACAATATTGAGGACCCATGCCGTCTCCACATCGATTTCCTAATTGAGTAATTTTGAAGCTATCGTGAAACCCTTACCCCGCCTCATCCTCGAAACTCCTCCGTTGAGCAATCCTCCCCAAGCCCCATTGATACAGCCCTGCCCAGCAGTATATTGTCAACATCCTTGATTATTCCCGCGCCCAGCCATGAGCGTAAGGTTTAGATAAGTCCAATTGTTCCTGCATCCATCCTGTTCCGCGGCGGAGTAACCATTAGCCCCTCTGCCAAATTTGGCTCATGACACAACTGTTCCTACTAAACGCCATGATACTTTCGCGGAGGGCCGAGACACTTGTCTTCACGTGAATATCCATCGTTCGAGTCACCGGCCAAAGTTTAAGACTGAGCGAGCGCGCGGAGATCAGGTTTAGGACACCCCTATGCCGCAAAAATGATAACGGCGATTCCGGCTGGTCTTGTTAGTTCATTTGGGCTAAGCCACTTTGAGTCGTTTCCTTCTGATTAGCGCTCCAGCTAATCACGCGTCTGGAATAATTAAGCACAAAGGCTGTCTGCAATCTGTACTGTATTCTAAAAGCAACCATTCAATCAATTCAGCATCGCTTCTGCTGGGCGGACTTCGCAAGATCCACCGCGCATTCTAACCCTAGCCCATCATGGCACCCGAAGTCCTCGAAAGTAATCCTCAGGGGAACCTTATTATCAAGATACCCAATCTGGTTAAGACTTTGTCCAAGGTATCGGATAAGAAGGCCTGGGGGAGACAACTCGTACACCAATCGGACCCCAGCATCGATGACGATAGGTTTGTCATTTCTTTATCATGTCAGTCTTCGGTAGCGTGTGTGCTGTGGTGTAGCGGAATCTAGGCAGTCTTGCACGACAGGGTGCAGGCTAAGAGAGAGCGCGGAAAGAGATAATTTTTATAGCAAAAAAACTAAAGGCTACCAACTGTGCTGGGCCAAAGCATAGTTTTTAGGTTCGCCGTGACGGTATGTTGAGAATATAGAATTAGAGACTAGCAAAGATGTAGGCACATACATTTTTCATACTGTTGTAAGATCCGAAATGGTTGCCTAGAATGTCTGAAGCGATGACGAAGTATTCGAGCCCAGGGATATTCTCGTAGTTCTTCTTCAGCAGGCCTGAACGGGTGTTGCCCGCCAGAGATGAACAGCGACCATAGTGTGGACGTTTCTGTTCACGAGGATATTCCATACTTGACGGCTGCGAGCGCGTCTCGCTGGGCGGCGAGCTCTTGGGCAATTGAAGGATACCATTCAGGTAAAATGGTCTGCGGGGCATTGAATCACCCACATGAAGGGCATCGGGCACATAGTCTCGATGCAGGCAGATCTTGCCGAGTGCCAAAACGGCCAGCACGAGCGCCGTATGTATCGTTCGATTTGGTCGAGCAATTCTGGTAGTTGGTGATGCTGCCGATGAACTCTCAATACTATCCAGCGGCCCCGGGGATGACCTCTTGCGCTTTGCGCCGGGAGGTTCCATTGAACTGCTCACAGCCCATGCTGTGCTGGTTTTGCTACTCTGCTTATTGTCTGGCAGTGGGAAAGATTCGAGGAACTGGCGCACCCATTGGTCGAGTATTGGGGGCTGAACGATAGGATGCATGTTGAGCATGTTGTCTTTGAAACTTTGGACATATTGCCAAACTCTGACTTCGGAAAAGTCAGGGTCGCCATCCGGACCGAAAAACCCGCTTCTATAATCGATTTGATCAAGTGGGCTCAGGCCGCCCATGTGACCCCAGTCTGCTGCTTCTGTTACTGTTGATGGCGACGGAGAGTCAGATGAGTCGTCTGGTATGTCGACACTTCGCCGATCAGCTTCGCGTTCGCGCTGCCTGCGACATTATGTTGTCCTCACCACGCCCAAACAAAATCAACGAACCTCGGTTTTGCTCTTGGCTGATAGGGTATTCTCCTACATAACGTATACCTTCGTGCTCGCAATGATGCTTCGTCAATGCTCGAATGGATGGCCAGTGAAGCAGGAGACCAGCCAGTGTTGTATAATTTGGAGGGATGGCGGGCTCGCCGGGGGGGGGGGTCAGGCGACCAGGCTCGGCCTCGACTTCGGGCAAGGCCCCTTCGTCGGCAGCTGTAGCAGCGCCAGGGTCTTGCACTTGCTAGTTGACGATTGCCTCTCCATTGATCGGTGTACCCTCATTTTTGCACCGAATCTCCACCGCCAGGCCTAAGTTGACAGCGGCGTCACTGTTGGGTGAAACAGACGTTTCGATTTTGGTGAGGCGTTCACTCATCCAGCTGCAATGCTCAGCAAGGCTATTTAGCTGGTTTTGCATCATGTAAATGCCATCGAGAATATCCGATTGAGTTTTGTTGGCGCTGCAATTCAAAGGTCAGTATTGAGGGAAGAACGTATTAGGCGGGACAGAACTGACACTTTCTGTGGCGGGTCGCGATCTTTGCACTCAGTACCTCTAACCCTACAGGTTTTGCATGGCCTTAATTCGTCACATTTCGCTTTCAGTTGACGGCAGGAGTCGCAAGCCTGGTTTCAAGAATTAGCCATGTCCAATAGGACAGAGAGAAGGATCAAAATTGTACCTGCAATACTCTCGTATTCTTCTTCCCAAGTTGACTTGAAGAAGTATACATCCTGCCATACATAGAATGATCCCCCGGGGTGTAAGCGGGCTGCTCTTGAGGCTCGTATGATTGCGGAGGTTGCATGGATGGTGAGGGCCCGCTGTGATGACAATACGACAAAGGCGTTACACGAAGCTGCGGTGCATATTCGTAGTTGACATGGCTATGCTGGGCCATAGCAACTCGCTGCGAAGCAGGAGAGCCGACGTCTTGCATGCCCAGTTGATATTTGTGCTGACCGAGACCGGAAAAAGAGCCGCCACCCTGAGGCGTGTCCAGTCCGATCGTGATTGCGGAGACAGGCCCAGACATGGCAGCCTGGGTAGGATCGCGAGGAGTCTTGTACATGTCGTTGGGGAAGGAGTCTAGCTGGGTGGAGATATATTGATTATTGAACGTGGCTGCTGTGCGGCAGAATTTATCACGGCAGCCGGAGCAGGAGCATGTGTATTGGTCCTTGCCCTTGGGAATGCAGCGATGATTGACAAGAGATTTGACCTGAAAAGAATTTTAGTACTCATCAGGGATACAGAGGCTCCAAAATGCCATACAACCACGGTAGAACTTGTTGCAGGCTGTGTGATAACACTTGTAAGGTTCAATGCCTAAATTATGGTGTTAATACCAGCTCTGTTTCGAGGAGTAGCACAGCTCGCAATATTCACAGGGACAACGTCCGGTATGCTTTAGACGAGTGTGCTGGAGGTGGGTGAAGGTCTATATGAGAGGAGTCGTTAGCGATGATCAGAGCATATTGCCGGTCACCGACGAAAAGCTCACTGCGGTGTCCCTAGTCATATCGGAAGCGGCTACATCCCGTTGTAAATGACGAAGATGAGGTAGATGAAGGAAGAGAAGAGGAAGTGGACGTGGGAGGAAAGAGGAGTGCAAGACAGGGCAGCTTTTCAAGGGGCCTCAGACCGAGGCGGTTCGATGAATATGTGTTGCGAAGGCAAGGCAGCCAGGGTCAAAGAAGAAGTGAAGTTGATTCCGAACCAGATGGGGCATGAGCGCGGGGAAAGGATCGGTACAGTGATTGTGGCAGAGAACAGGCCATTGATTTCGAGTGGTTCGTCGAGAGACCGTTTGAAGCTAGAGATCAGTAGCTGCATGCATCTCTTACACACGCGGGAGCCACACGGCCTCCCACCACCCTCCTCTCGCTGGGAACGGGATGGCCTAGGTGACTGCCAGTGGTCAGCCAATTGAAACTAGTAGTGCGCCACAACCACAATACAACCCAGCAAAGACCGCAGCTATCCCTATCCGCTACAACTTTATTACCTTGACTCCGCGACGGCCGGCTGGTATCCCCTGCTGCCAATCTGCACAAGCATCAACCTAGGTTAGTGTGGTTTAGCCACAGCAGCTCCCCGCTACGTTTAATAATGACATATTTCCATAAGGAGATAATCTCGATGATGATGGCAGATAAGGAATGGTGGCGAGAGTCAGGACAATTCAGCAACCTTAAGCTCTACGCGTACGAGAATGCTTTCGAATGCAAGATTGGGGCGCCTAGAGACTAGATCCGCACACTTTCAAGGGTTTGGCAAAGGGTGCAAGAGGAGCTGTTCATTACAACACAATCAATGTGGTAGTGGCGAGATTTTAGCAAAGCCCGGGGAATAATATTAATCATGGCTAGAACTTCCACCGTGGAAATTCCACGCAATTGCCGTTTTCAACTGTTAAACTGCCTGCTGTCGCGTGCTGGTCGGTGACAACCTGTTTCACCTGAGCTTGTCAATTTGATAAAGGAGCGAGTGGACGGTATCGGTACCGTCCAGTGCAGAGTTCGCTTCTCCTCAACAATCACCTCGTCACATCATGCGGCATATGCTTGATGTTGATGGGATCCTTTTGTCAGATGTTAGCAGTTTGCCCCCGTGATTTTGGAGGCCAAGCTGAATCGTACGCTCATGGCAAACGGCCAAAAGGTCTGGCTTGAAACTGATATGGATAGAAATCTGTAGTGTGTGATCTTATGTCGTCGGCCGCAGATGCCGTGAGATTGACTGCATATGTCGGCCTGCGCTCATGCCATGGTGCAGGAGTTGATGCCCAACTCAGGTCAAAATGCCGCGCCGGCTAGCTTGGGCCGCACGTGACAAGCACATAGCTGAGTGGAGCCGCCGCCAGTGGGCACAGAAGAAACAGGCTGGGGAGCAGCGGCTACTGATCAACTTCATGGCTATTACGACTCCACCATATAGAAATGTACTGCTTTGGCTACGTTTCACTCATCTCAAACTCCCACTGTTTATCAGCAGCCTCGAAGATTGCCGAGAATGTTTCCTGAGTCACGATCAGGCAGAAGAAACTCGATCCGCTTGTACAGCGTCACATTGACGTGCAAAAGAATGTTGGTCAAGCTTGCGAAATGATTAATATGACTTCGAAGACATTTAAAGAACGCTTAGCGCGGTAGGTGGAACGACCAGGTCATGTTCACCATGGCTAACTTTGTTCTACTGCGGGGTGGGGATCACTGCCGGCACTGCGGCGTCTTATTATTCCGGCGGGGTGATTCAGAAAATTGGCCAACGCACCCTCGTCGTTGTCGCTCCACGAATCCCTGGCATAGTGTCAACATGGCAAGCTACCGAATTGTTGCCTTATCGGTGAAGCAGCTCGAGCTGGCACGGGATGCAAGAAAATGCATAAATGACAGCGCTCAGACACGACGTATTTTTCCCTTTTCGGCTCCCAGCGAACAGCTATACCAGTCACTCTTGAAATTTGTTGTTAGTATCTTACGCCTAGTTGGCAAATAACTGCTAACGGAACCAGTATAAAAATATTGCACAGCCGAATCCGGATCTCAACACTGTCATAAAATCGACAATAATGCTAAGGAAAGGCGAGCCCTTCATAGTTGAAGACTGCGATTCCTTAGTCGCGATTCAACTAGATACGGATATTCCCGGTACGACTTTTGAGATCCTACCTAACACGGAGGGCGCTACGAATGGAGAGAGCTGGTCAGGCAAAGATGCACTTTTTGCGCCGCTCGGCTGGAAGCTGATGACAATATCTGATATTGCCTACCTAGATTTATGGACATTTCATGTGGAAGAGAAGGCAAGCCCTTAATAGTTGAGATTTATGGATAATGTATGTGAAATAGAAGGAAACCTCGGCAACCCACGGCTATAATTGATTAGGCGAAATTGTGATGCTTCCAAACAGCCTGCTAAGCGGGCGTTTGGACTACCATTGTCGCTTCAATCTCCGAGTGGTGCGCCATATTTCCCTCCACACCCGTCTCCATGCCTTGCGACGGCAAGTACGGTACAGGTACAGAATAGTCATCTGGATGGAAATCATCTGGATGGAAATCATCTGGCTGTAAATTTGATCGGAACATGTGGTGCTGCTGGGTTCTCGCTATCATCGCAACAGTTGGAGGCTGCATGAGGAAGTCGAGATACCCGCTCCTTCCAAATATCGGTTCGCTCCTTTGGGTTCTCCTAATTAATGGTATATTCGGGGCAGTGTAGAGATCGACGAAGTCGCCTGTATTTTCTGTCGCAAATGGCGCAGGTGCTTCTGCATATGATCCCTGGTCAACGCGGGTTTGGTCCGCGGTTGAGTGTCTGCAGTACCCCAGAGGGACGCCTGATTGTTCGGTCTGGGTACTCCAATCCAATGCGCCTGGGGTTGCTCTGGATGTGCTCCTTTCAGCCTCGTAGTGATTATCGGCCCGCTTACGCTTGTTTTGATGCGCACTACTTGGCAGAATCACTGAGGGGGCGGGAGCAAAACCTGCTCGTTTGCGCCAGCCGGCATAGAGCGAATCTCGAGCAGGTGCAGGCGAGCTCTTCCGCTCTTGTGCGTACGTTCGGCGCGAGTTCCTCCAATTGCGTTCGAAGCCGGAAGAAGTGCTCCTCCCGCTTCTTTGCCTCGGTGTGTATTCGCGTTTCCAAGCTGGCAAAGTTAGACGGGCTTTGTGATGACTAGTTTGAGTACTCACTATAATGATTTCGTGGGATGTGATAAAACAAGGGCACTCCAAGATACATTGTGACCGATAGCTGCGTAATGCTCTCCGACCTTGCAGAATTTCCTCATATAGCTGACATACTTCTTATCAAGCTTCTTTGTCCCGTTCAACTTGGCCTTGGCAATTAAATCGGGTAAGGCTGCCGCTGCCTTTTTTGTGGTGTAAAGTAATTTGTTCTCTTCATTTAGGAGATGAATGGCGATGGCGTGGAATCTCCTTCGGATTGCAGTAAGCCATATTGCTGTGTCATTGCTGTGCATGTCCTCGACAGGGTCGAAATTGATTGCTTGCTGTGCTTGCAGGATGTAGGCGTCTGAAGTGTGCGCTGCTAGCGAATCTAAGAGGTCATCGGGGATAGATTTGATGCAGCGCGGAGTTTTCGTGGTTTGTGGTCTAGAGGCGGGGTGGCATGTGTCGTGTGTTGAGACTGTAGGGGGCCGTGTCGTGGCAAACGATTGGCTTGAGGCTGGCGCGGTGACGGTGGTTGATGGTACTTGGGGGTCAGACGGGGCGGGTTGTGCGCTAGCCGCCGCGTTCTTCCCTACCAAAGCGGCCAAGGATGCTAAGCTGAGTTGGGAAGGCAGCCTCGTATTTGATACAGGAGGGTTGTCGATGTTCGCCGCTTGTGTGGCATGGCTATCTGCCAATGATTCTTGAGCAATAGACTCGAAAAGTGTAGGTTCGAGTCTATGTAATTGGCGGAAGAAGAGTTCCTTCTCAGTTTCGCTGAAAGACGGCCAGAATTGTTGTAGCGCCGTCAAATGCTGGATGGAGTGATGGTCTGCCATTATGAGTTGCATGCTGTGAGAAGTTGCACAGTAGGCTTGCGAGGGGCAGGATGGCGACATGAAATGCGTCCTGATAGAAATTGTCTCCACTCACGTGTACTGTCCGCAGTCACGTGTGCTGGCAAGGGGAAAGATGGCGGAGCCAGCCCCCCACTAAAACCTCGCACATCGAAAAGGGACCCTGGGTTGCACATACCGGGGTAAGATCTTGTGAATTCTCAAAGATGCCGCCATTCGGTTTAGCGCAAGGCAAGGACGATGCATAATTGTCTGAGCACAACGGCAGGAGATGCGCTGTTTTGGCTGCTACATACGCGCAATATTGGCAACCGTTGCAGTAATCCACCACTATGGACCAGGTTTTTAAGCCCAAGTGGCTATTTTCCTTCGCAGCAAGCAGCTGTTTTTTGGACACTAAGACTATCCTTGCGTCGTATCTCTTAGCTTTTATGGACACAGAACGAACACAAAAGGGACAGCTCCCGTATGCTGGAGGATTGCGACTAGATACGCAGAGCTGATAATTCATTTGCAAATGCGTGGCGAAATCGTTGAAATTCTTGTTGTCGGGGCATGTGGTGGCTTGGTTTTCCTCGCCAGCGTCGTACTCATCCCTCATGGCATAATCAACACCAACGAATCACAACCAGGCTCATGGCAGTCATGTAAGTCAAAATCTGAGCTTTCCTCGCCGTACTACCTAGGGCAAGCTACAATTGCTATTTGCCTTACAATGACAGAGGTACATATCCCGGAAATGAAGAGCTCGCTTCGCTGATGACATGCTGAAGAATTTGGCATTGTATGAATGGTCACGATGCCCCCACACTGTTTGCGATAGTAGCCATTAGCCGAGTTTTGTAGTTGCCTGGGCGGGCTTCGTCGTTTGGAGATGGCACTCTCAGGGGATCTGGGGGCTTTCAATCTGTCGCCTATTTCTTTTTCGGCTTAATGGTGCTTTACATTATCCATGTGATACACCGAAGCAATCGGAACGCGTCTCGTCCCTCTACCGGGGCAGGCCTCTGACAGGGTGAGGAATCAATCCATGAAATCCACTGATTTACCGACATATTGACCTCAACAAGCGTCAACGTCAACCCACGACTTGAATTGTTATGTAACAGACCAATCCACAGGACAGCCGAGGGATTGTAAAAGTTACAGCTATGGCAACTAATTCGTCCTGGTCTCTTCTCCTAGGTCTCATCTCAATTATGCTTGTGAGTCCACAACTAGCAAGCGGCCTGCCACAAAGGGGCGGCCGTCTTCTGGGCCGCAAATGGTCTAACTTGTCACACAGTCAATACAAACACTACCCAGAGACCCCGCAACCAATTGATTTGATTTGTGACTTGTCGTCCGCAGAAACTGCGGAATGGCTGCCGTCGACTCCGGCGCCAGTCGGAACAGCTTCTTGTTGCTCACCCTGACTTGCTTCGCTGCGCGAGCTAGCCACGTAGCCAATGCTGCACACCGTGTGACAGCTTCACCCCGCACCCTATGATCCTTCCGTCAATGGTGTCGCAGTGCATGGTTTACCACTACTCGGCCTGAACAATTGACGCGACCCGCAATCAGAGACCAGGCATCGGTAGAAACGCAAGGTCGTAAAATGAGATGAGACACGCTAGCATAAATGACAGCAACTACGGAGGTAGTCTGTATGTGTTTGCTTACTTTGATAGCTGAAATGGTGGCTGGAACAGGAACAAAGAGGCAGAGACGCCGCCGAGTAATCTAGGTTCGCTACGAGCCGACAGGCCCAGACGACGGAACCCTGCACGGATGTCTATCCCTCTTCTAGCCGGGAAGTTTTATTGAATAGCGTTCTCTTGGAGATATAANAACAGGAACAAAGAGGCAGAGACGCCGCCGAGTAATCTAGGTTCGCTACGAGCCGACAGGCCCAGACGACGGAACCCTGCACGGATGTCTATCCCT
>MWMN01000270.1:0-13517 GCA_002968875.1 Cordyceps cicadae
ATACCCTTTTACTATAGTGTGTTTAGACTTTATTATAGGCTTACTAGAATACAATAGGATTAACTGCTTACTTATTATAGTTAATAAATTTTCCTACCTTATCTAATACCTAGAAGGCTAGATAGACTAGTCTACTAAGTAGTAGGTAATAGAATATATATATTAGGTATATCTAGACTAGAGTATACTACACTAATTTATATATAACACTAATCTAAAATTTATATTATACTTTTAGTAAGCACTATATAATACTTTAAACACTACTAGTAACCTAACTATAGTCTACTATTAATAAGCGAATAGTCTAAGTAAACACACTATTTAGACTCTAGTACTATACCTATATTTAGTAATTAGAGGCCACTATAATATATTATAGTAGCACTACTATCTACCCTATATCCTATTCTTACTAAACACTTTAGTATAGAGTATAATAGGCCTATTACTATTCGAACTACTATATAGACGTAAGCTATATTACTTCCTATAGCTTTTAACTACTATAGAAGATAAAGATTTTAGGTCTTTATAGAAGGTGTGTTTTACTAACGCCTAGGATATAGCCTAGCTAGCTATAGCCTATACTAAAATCTACTATAATTTAAAGCACTAAACACCCCTTATATTAGATATAGGTAACCTTATTTATATTAAACTAGCTAAGCTAGGCGCTAATAGCTATTACCTTAATCACTAAATAAAGCTATTCTATTAATACACTAGCCCTTTCCCTATTATAAGACGTGTCTCCCTACTATAGCTAGAGCTTAGCTTGCCCTCTTACCTTAATTAGTAGCTAGAATTTAATATTAAACATTTAGAGCCTATCCTAGCTAGAACACACACGGCTTTACCCCCTAGGCCCCTAAGAGGTATAGATAAGTATATTATTAAGAAGATTATCGCCTACTACTATATAGGATATAAGTAATAATACCTAGTAAAATAGCTTAACTATAATAAGATATATAATAGTTAAGAACCTAAGGATATATTATAAGAGGATATACTAAAACTCCTTAATCTTTATAAATAGTAATATAAACTTATCTTATAAGGACGCCTTTAACACTTATAATAATATTAAAGCTATCTATTACTATATTAATATATAGACACACCTTAGTAGGCATACTAGGCTATATAAACCTAGCCCTATTACGCCCTTTAGGTTAGGCTAGGCACTATCTCTTATTAATCTAGTTTTAAAAATTCTTTTATAATCACCTATAGTGTTATTCTAATATTAGACTACTAATTATATTATAACACTACTAGCCTACTATTCACTTTTACTATTTAATATGTTTCTTACTAATTCCTCTTCCTTACTTAGTTAAAAAATTTTTATATCCCTTTAACTAAGTAATAATCTAAATTATTATATAATAGTCTACTAGCTATTAGGGCTAATAACCCTAAAGGCTACTAGCTATTATATATTTATACCTTACCTAGTTAATAATAATTATATAAATATAATTATAACTTATAATATTACTCGCCTCCCTCCTTTTTTTTTTCTTCTATATATAAGTTTAAGAATTATTATTAACTATTCCTAAGTTACACTTATTACACCCTTTTACCTTTTACACTTTTATATAATTTATACCCCCCCTTTTTTTTTACTATCGCCGCCTTAACTATTAGTATAGTAAAAGAAGTTAAGACCCTAATAAATCCTACTAAAGAAGAAGAACTAGTTAAGGATTAGGGTAGTATTGTTAATAAAGACACTATTAGAGAGGAAAATATAGATAGAGCCACTAAGGATTAGAGTAGTAATATTAATAAAGACACTACTAGAGAGAAAAACATAGATAAAGCCACTAAGGGTGAAGGTAGTAATATTAATAAAGACACTACTAAAAAGGAAGATATAGATAAAGCCACTAAGGATTAGGGTAGTGATATTAATAAAGACACTACTAAAAAGGAAGATATAGATAAAGTAACTAAGGATAAAGGTAGTAATATTAATAAAGACACTACTAGTTAGGGTAATAAGGACATTCCCCCTAAGGATAATATTACACTAGCTAACCTTATCTATAATAGCCTAACTAGTCTCCCCCTTAGCTAAGTTATTATAAAGTTAGCCTATCCCTATAGTACACTTCTAACTATTACTACTATTATTTATATTAATAGTATTATAACTCCTAGCTATAATATAAGCTATATATAGTTAGTCGCTTAGGAAATCGGCCTTAGGACCTATACTAATGTATTAATTATCCTAGGTGACTACTAAGTCCTGTCTATTTACGTCTAGGGTCTACTAGAGTATAAATATAGTATAATTTATATATTCTAGTTAGCTATTCCTATAAATATAGAGGGTCTTATATATAATTATAAGAAGCCACTAGTAGAACTATAGGAAGTAATATTCTTAGGATAGTTAGACCTCTACTTAACCCTAACTGCCCTATCCCCTACCCCCTATAAGACTAAGGATATTAACACTCTAGTAATCTTAGTCCTAAAAGCCATTCTTATCTTTAGCCTAGGCTATACCTTCCTATAGGAAGTAGTAAAAATTAGAGGCGACTATATAAAGATTAGTAACTAGATTAAGGAATAGGTATAATAAGTAAAGTAGGAGGAGGTTATCTATATTATACTATCTTATAAGAGCCTAAATATAACTAAATTTATATAGCCTAACCTTAACTAAGACCTTACCCTAAATAACCTATTTACTACTATAATACCTACACACGTCTATAATTTAACTAGGGATAATATATAGCTCCCTATAGCTAACTCTAAGGCTAGGAGGCCTAAGCCTATACTAATTATAAGCCTTTTCTTTAACTAAACCCACTATTATATATCCCTATTAGCTAGTGTTTATAATAAGATATATTATAACTAATTAATAGTGTCTATTAGTGTATAAGTGAATAGTCTTACTAGGTTCTTTAAACTCCCCTCCCCTTAGATAGAGACTAATAAAGAATAAATAGTGAACTATAGCTAGGTCCTTACTAATAGTATAGCTATAGAGTTCTATATAATTATTAAAATTACTAATAAAAATTATAAACTACTTAGCTTAGTTAGTAATTCGGTTATAGTTACTATATCTAGTATCTAGGCATAATCCTATCTATAGCTAAACCTAAACGATACTATATATATTACCTATATTATAGAAGACCTTATAACCTATTACTAAGACGTAGGAAATTATACATTAAGCGTCCTTTTTAGTGAGGAGGTAGCCGCCCTTACTATAGTGAACTAGTAAGACTAAGACAGTAAGCCCTAGTAGATAGAATTCTATAATAACGTAGTATAAGCTAATATTATCCTTAAAGCTATCTATAATAGTATATATAAGACTATAGCCTCCTTTATATTAAAGACTATAGTAAGAGAATAGGCGACTACTAATCTAAGTAATATTATAATATTAGACTTCACCTACTATATCTATAAAGTTATAATATAGTTACGCCACTAGGCTAGTAAGGAAAAAGACCCCTATTATAAACGCCTTTATATATAGATTATAGCTCACCCTATAGTTAATAGTGAAAACCAGTATAGTAGGTAAGGCTTATTATTCTATAGGATATATATTATACTACTACCTAGAGTCACACTTTACTACACTATATTCTTAGTTCGCCGCCCTATTTAACTAGACTACCTAAAGGTATATAGGGCCCCTTACCTTCTAATTATGACAAACAGACAGGGAGGCCTGCATAGGCGGCCCGTTGCACACAAAGGAAGCTAGACAATAGGAGGGGCAGGAAGCCACTGTGTGGCTAGTGTAAGGAAAAGACTAAGGGTCACGTGACTAGATTAGGAGGGATCGAACTAATCCAGGAGGACACGTTAGACAGACTCAATCTAATCCAGGCTAATAGATTAGATAGGATCAGTATAATCCAGGAAATATAGTAGAGATAGGATAGATATATAAGGAAGGGGATTTCCTATAGATAGCTAGACTAGATCTCTACTAATCAATCTAAGTAATATTCTAAGCATTAGTTTATTAGGAGTAATCTCCTAATAGCACTTATACACTATAATACTACTTACTAGCACTCTTATGCATTTTAACCTAACTCTCTACCTAAGAAATAGACCTACTATAGATTAGGAATAAGCCACTATTATATTTTGATTAGTCCTATTTAGTAAGTTACCTTAAAACCTTAAGCAGTTAACTAAGATGTCTACTATAAGCGGACCTACTAGTGGCACTACTAAGACACTTAAGAAACTCCTTAAAAGAGTCGAATAACTCGAAAAGGATAATAAAGAGCTTCGAAGATATATAGAACAATAGTAGGGGGAAATTAACGAACTTAATAATAAAAAAGACTAACTTAAAAAACAAATCGAGGAAGGGTATAACTATAGTAGCCGATCTTAGGACGCTGGGGTACCTAAGTTCCTAAAACCTACTCCTTATAATAGCACTAAAGGAGATGTGAGGAACTTCCTTACTTAGGTAAGAGCCTACCTCCGTGTTAATAATAAACTTCTTAGGACATCCGAGGCACGGATCCTATGTATTAGAAACCTCTTAACTAGGAAAGCCATAGAATAGTGGGAGCCTATACTACGTGACTACTTAGAAGAAGACGACACTAGACGAAACGCTAAAATAATCTAAGTGTTTAGAGACTATAATAATTTTAAAGAACGACTCCTTAATGCCTTTAGAAACCCGGATAAGTATAGGGAGGCTACACAACAGCTCCTTTAACTTAAGTAGACTAGATCTATAGCTTATTATACTAGGGAGTTTAAAAGAATCATATCTAAGCTTAATTAGGATAATGAACCTAAAATGGAAATCTACTACCTAGGCTTAAAGGAAGAACTAAAGGACGATATCTATAGAGAATCATAACCTAAATAGTTTAACGACTTTATAGAATTGGTTATTAAGGCGGATAATCACCTATACGAAAGATGTTAAGAGAAAAGGGGAGGACCTAGCTATAGGCTATTTAGAAAGTTTAATAAACTGAACACTAGTAAGCCATAAAAGACCTCCACCGCTTATAGTTACTACACTAGACTAATAGAACTTAACGCCACTAATAAGGAAAAGAATAAAACTTACTATAACTATAGTAAGAAAGGGCACTTTATAAACAAATATAGAGCCCTAAAGAAACTATAGAAGCTAGTAGGAGAAGGAAAGAAGCTTAGTGTAGTAAACTATAAAGACATACTAACACATAACATCAGTATAGTTAATAGTGAAGAATACTTCTTAGAAGGCGACCGCTTTATAGATTACAATAAAGCAACATTAGATAAGGACTAGAACTTTAGCACATAGCCGTTACCTAAAGAAGATTAGGAACATAGAACCTAGCCACTAGCCTACGAGTCAATACTAGAGCTAGATATACAGGAGGATGTTGAATATATCCCCACTACTCCTAAAGAACTCTAAGTTAATAAGATAAGCCTAGAAGAGGCTTATACTAGTACCTCCGCGTGTTAGGAAGCACCTAGTAGTACACTCAAGAGCGCACTAACGAGTGGAAGGGGAGATCCAAAACCTATTATAGTTACCCTCTAAGGTACTAACACATTAGACCTAATAGTATTCTTTAATCTACTCTACTAACTAGTGGTAAGAGAAACCTACTATATAAAGAAACATCTAGTAATAAGCATATCGTATTAAGAACATACTATGATTTTATAGGCCTTATACTACCATAATAGATATAGACGGCACCTATAGAAGAAACTCGAATATAGGTGGTTTCTATAATAACCACACTTTACTAGATATAGACTATACCTAGAGACAGACCTATAGCACTAGAAAATTTAGAAGAAGAATACCTTAGAACTTATTCTATAAGCGAACGAAGAAACTTACTATATTAAGGACAAAAACCTATACACTATCCGAGCTATAACCTTATAATACGAAGAAGGAGGAAACTATATAATAAAGAGAAACTTACTTAGCCTAAGTTCGATTAATATAAAGGGAAAGTAGCTAATCTATAGCCCTACTCTAATAGAACAGTTAGAAGACTACCACCGATATAAACGCTAAGGAGAACGTACAAATAGAGACAGTAATTAACGCTAGTAGGACGACCTCTTATCTAAATAAAAGACTAATAAGAAAAGGAATTTAGGAAAAGACAGCCGTTACTGCTATTAGGACTAATTCGTTAACAGAGATCTAATAGGTCTCTATATACTATAAACGTCAATAGTACTACACACCTTATAGTTAATATCCTTATTAAAGGAAGAAGAATCTAGGTAATAATTAATAGTAGAGTATAAGGAAACTATATCTCGCCGAATCTTATTAATAAATTACGATTGCCTTAGAAAAAGAAAAACAAGCCCTACTAACTCATGAACATAGAAGGAGAAGCTATTAAGTATAGCTATAGAGTAGTGGATTAGGAAACCGNCATAACCTAAATAGTTTAACGACTTTATAGAATTGGTTATTAAGGCGGATAATCACCTATACGAAAGATGTTAAGAGAAAAGGGGAGGACCTAGCTATAGGCTATTTAGAAAGTTTAATAAACTGAACACTAGTAAGCCATAAAAGACCTCCACCGCTTATAGTTACTACACTAGACTAATAGAACTTAACGCCACTAATAAGGAAAAGAATAAAACTTACTATAACTATAGTAAGAAAGGGCACTNGTATAACTTCCTGTTTCTATCTAAGGCACGAACCACACTCTCTCCTTAGATATTATAGAGATCTTAAAACACAACGTTATATTAGGGATACCCTAGTTATAGGCGAGTAATCCTAGAGTTAACTAGAGAATAGGCTAACTTTAGTAGGATACACTAGGATACGATTATAATAAGAAGAGTGGCTGAAGAAAGGCACCTTCATTAAATTATAACCGACCTCTAGGACTATATATAATCACTAGAGAGTCAAAAGCTAACATAACGGAGATTCCTAAGGAATACTTAAAGTATAGTAAGCTATTTAGCGGAGAGCTAGAAACAGGACTACTAGAGTATTCACGCTAGGACTATAAGATTAAACTCCAGCCTAGTAAAGAACCAACGTTTAACAAAGTCTATCCTACTAATCTAGAGTAAGACAAAGCGCTTAAGGAATATTTAGAGGAAATACTATAGAAGGGATATATACGACTATTAGAGTCCCTAGTAGGACACCTAATCCTATAGGTACTAAAGAAAAATAGGAAGCTATAACTATATATCGACTATTAGAAAATAAATAAAATCACTATTAAGAACCAATACCCGTTACCACTTATTATAGAGATTTAAGACTAACTAGGGTAAGCACAATGGTTTACCACCCTTAACCTAAAAGGGGCTTATAACCTCATCCGCATAGTGGATGGTCACGAGTGGAAAACCACTATCCGAACCATAAGAGGACACTTCGAATACCTAGTAATGCCTTTCGGACTCACGAACACACCTACAACCTTCTAGACTATAATTAACACAATACTAAGGAAATAACTTAGTAAATTCGTTATTATCTACCTTAATAATATATTAATCTACTTAGACACACTAGAAGAGTATAAGCAGTATATACACGAAGTACTATAAATACTATAAGATAATAAGCTCCTAGTTAAAGGAATAAAGAGTAAGTTTTATTAATAGAAAGTTAAATTCCTAGGATATAAAATCACACTAGGACAAATTAGGATAAGTCTATCTAAGATTAAAGATATTAGAAATTAGCTAGAACCCACGAACGTTAGAGAAGTTCGAGGATTCCTCGGATTCACTAACTTCTATTAAAAGTTTATTCGCGGATTTAGAGAAGTTACTATTCCTCTAACTAACCTTATAAAGAAAGACAATCAGTTCTAATAGACAGAAGTGGAAGCTAAGGCATTCTAAGACCTAAAGGACAAAATCCTAGAAGAGCTAGTTCTTCTTATAGCCGATCTAAACAAACCTTTTAAAGTTAAGACCGACGTATCTAACTATACAATCNGCGGATTTAGAGAAGTTACTATTCCTCTAACTAACCTTATAAAGAAAGACAATCAGTTCTAATAGACAGAAGTGGAAGCTAAGGCATTCTAAGACCTAAAGGACAAAATCCTAGAAGAGCTAGTTCTTCTTATAGCCGATCTAAACAAACCTTTTAAAGTTAAGACCGACGTATCTAACTATACAATCAGAGGACAACTAGGATAAAGAGACAACAAAGGAAGACTTCACCTAGTTATATTCTTATCTAAGAAACTTAATAGACTAGAGTTAAACTACAGTATATATAATAAGGAACTCATAGCTATTATTTAAGCATTCAAGGAATAGCGCCACTACCTAGTAGGTGTAAACTATAAAGTTAAGGTTTATTCTAATTATAAGAACCTAACCTTATTTACGACTATAAAGGATCTAAATAAACAATAGATTAGATAGTATAAAACCCTTATAGATTATAATTTCAAGATCCTATATTAGAAAGGATCACTTAATAGTAGAGCTAACACTCTTAGCCGACGTAAAGACTTAAAAACAATAGAAGCACTAGATAAAAACCCACTACTTAAGTATAATAAGGATAGGAACCTTATTCTAGGTACACGAGAAGTTAACACAACCTGGCGAGTCGAGCTAGACGACATATAGATATAACGTATTACATCACACATAAAAAACGACAGCTACCTAGACAATTAGGAAACGAAACCGCATCTAACTAAGAGTGGGAAGAACTACTTATTCAATAAACGTTAGTATATTCCTAGTACACTCTAAGAGAAGCTTATTAAGGAAATACACGAACACCCACTACATAGACATTAGGGTGTAGGGAAAACGATTAATAGATTAAGAAGATCATACGACTTCCTAGAAAGCAGAAAAACAGTATAGAAAGTCATCATAGGATACAATATCTATAATAAAGCTAAGGCAGCATAACACACGCCTTATAGAGAGCTACAACCTATACCACCACTAGAACGAGCATAGTAGACAATCACTATAGATTTTATTATTAAGCTACTAAAATCAAAGGAACCTATAACTAGAGTATACTACGATAGTATACTAGTTATTATTAATAAACTCATAAAGTACGCCTACTATATTCTGTATATAGAATCAAGCAACATAAAAGACTTAGTATATATGTTCTTTAAAACAATTGTCGTATAATATAGTTTACTAATAAAGTTAATATTAGACTAAGATAAACTCTTTATATTGAATTTCTAGAAATACCTTATAGAAATTATAAAGGTTAAATAGAACCTCTTAATAGCATTCTATCCATAGACAGATAGACAAATAGAAATCTAGAACTAGATACTCGAATAGTATCTATAAAGCTATATAAACTACTAATAGAACGATTAGGTAGAATGGTTACTACTCGTATAATAGGCTATAAATAGCTTAGAAAACGAAAATACGAAGATGTCACCCTTTAGGGCGAATTACAGATTCGACCCTACAATTAAAACACATACAGTATAGAATGTGAACACGCTAGTAGCTACAGCACACGCAGTAATAATCATAGAAATACAAAAACACCTATAAATAGAATAGATATTTTTATAGAATCGAATAAAATATTATACAGATAAAAAGAGATTACTAGCGCTAATCCTAGAGAGGGGAGATAAAGTTTACCTTATCCATAAAAACATTAAGACGAAACGACCTAGTGACAAACTCGACTAGAAGAAAATCAGACTATTCCTTATTAAACGAAAACTATTAGAAGTTAACTATAAACTATTATTACTAGAAGAGATAAAGATACATCCTATATTTTATATATTATTACTAGAGAAAGCGCTAAATGATGTAACATTCACTATAGACATCACTATCGAAGAAACTTTTCCTAACAACGAACTCTCTAAAGACGAGCCATCGTGCGCTCTAGATCCTCCTCGGCAGACGCACGCTCTTTATTAAGACGGTCCTTCTCGCGAAGAACTCGTGTATAGGCATCTAAGGATATACTACCTAGGTTGTAATTAGAATAGCCTCGTAGTATGCACTCACTATAGCGGTCTTTCCCTTTAACGATAATGCACTCGTGGTTGTTTTAACGGCAAGAATTACAGGATAGTATAACGAAGCTAAAAGCAGAAATAAAATCAGTAAGACGCTTATAATCAACCTTTTAGTTCGAATAGGATCACTGTTTAGAGATACGGTTAGAAGGTATCTTAGGAAAAGGATGCAGAAAGAAGGAGGGGACCTATAAAGCATAGATTATAAAAAGCCTTAAGGACAAGACTTAAGGAGGAGGGGAATAATATAACAAACGGACAGGGAGGCCTACATAGACGGCCTATTGCACACAAAGGAAGCCAGATAACAGGAGGGGCAGGAAGCCACTGTGTGGCTAGTGTAAGGAAAAGACTAAGGGTCACGTGACTAGATCAGGAGGGATCGAACTAATCTAGGAGGACGTGTTAGACAGACTTAATCTAATCCAGGCTAATAGATTAGATAGGATTAGTATAATCCAGGAAATACAGTAGAGATAGGATAGATATATAAGGAAGGGGATTTCCTATAGATAGCTAGACTAGATCTCTACTGATTAATCTAAGCAATATTCTAAGCATTAGTTTATTAGGAGTAATCTCCTAATAGCACTTATACGCTACGATACTACTCACTAGCACTCTTATGCATTTCGACCTGACTCTCTACCTAAGAAACAGACCTACTGTGGATTAGGAATAAGCCACTGTTACACTAATATCCTTCCCTATAATAGACTACCCTAAGAAACTATCTAAATTCTCTACTATATGTTTCCCTACCCTAGCTAGAGGATCTACTAATATAGATATAAACTAGGCTAAAGAGGTAGTGCCTAAAGGCTTTATAGTTATCTAAGTCTCTATATAATTAGACTCTATAACACTTAAGTATAAGTAGAAAGCCCTATACACTATATATAAACTCTAAGCTATAACGGATAGTAGAATATTCTAGTAGTATATCTATACCTTTTAGGACTTCCTAGTATAGTATTACTATAATCTCCTTTCTATTTTCCCTAGTCTAAATAGTCTAGCTAACTATAATAATATACCTACCCCCCTCCTTATACTCTTAACTAAGATAAAAGCTAGTAAAGTTATTATTAGTGGTTATCCTAGTACTAATAAAAGCCGTCTATTATATATCCTTATAGAACTCACTCTCTATAGCCCCTACTATCCTAAAGGCGATACTATAATATATATTACTCCTATTATTACTAAACTTAATAAGTAGATATATATAGAAATTAATATAGTAATAGATAGTTTTAATACTATAGAGCTATAGGATAAGGAAAATATAGAAATCTAAGCTATAGAGTAGGAAGCCTAGCTTACTAAAGGCTAAGCTATAGAGTAGGAAACCTAGCTTATATAGAGAGACTAACCCACTAAAGACTAAGCTATAGACTAAAGAGCCTAGACTATATAAGACTAGCCTAGCTAGGACTAAGCTGTATAATAGGTAGACTAGCCTATATAGGAAGGCTAATCCTCTAAAGTGCCTAAAAAGCGTTAAGGCTTTATACTTCTCTTAAAGTCTAACCTAGTTATACTAAAATCCTATAGTAAGAAACACATCTAAATCCTATAGTTGGCTCCTACTAATAAAATCACTAATAACACTATATAACACCTTATTAAAGCTAGTATTATTATAATATAAGCCTATACCTTCTTAGTAGAGCTTATTCCCCTTATAAAGCTACCTCTAAAGAAGTATTAAGAATTAACTATAGACCTAGATAAGCTAATAATAGAGTGTTTTTTTACTAACTATTAGAATAAGCTGTTTAGGCAGAACACTATATAGTTAACTACTACTAATAACCCTATTTTACTATCTAGCTAAGTTATAGTGTATATAGACCTAATAAACTATTATATAGTCTTACTAGCTTAGGTGTAGGAGTTATATAAGTTAGACCCCTATATATACTCCTTAGGTAAAGAAGCTATAACTATAGCTACTAAATCCCTATTAGAAAAAATAGCTATATTAGCTTAAGTACTCTACTATACACTAGTGGCCGCCTATATACTTAGTAATAATATATAATATATCCCCTCCCTTATCTTCTCTAATAAGAGTAGACACCTAATAGAGGCCTAATTCTTTATTCTTACCTCCTACTAGCTATATATAGTGACTTTTATTATTAGAGACCCCTAGTAATCTAATATAGTGGTCCTAAGTAAGCACTAAGTCCTTTACTCCCCTATAGTTATAGAAGGGGAATCTATAACCATTTAGTAAGACTATTTTAGTGCTTAATATAAGGTTAGCCTATTATAGTGTACTAAAGAAAACAATAAGGTTAACTTATACCTATATATTAACTATTACTCTAGTAGTAGTATAATTAAATAGCTATCTTACTAGTTCTACTATAGTAAAATAATAGTCGCTTAGGTAAACTAGAGACTAGTAGAACTATAGTTTATTATTATAGAATACCTTAAGTAATATTCCCTAGATCTTCGCTTTTATAGTCTCTTTATTAACCTACTAAATATATTTAAAACGTAGGTAGCTAAATCCTATACTAGCTTAACTACTATACACTTCTATATAGAACTAGCTATTAACCTTTAGTATAACCTTCCTATCCCTAGCTAGTATAATAGTATACACTAAGGTAAGATCCTTATTATTACTAGCTACTCTATATAAGCTACTAAGATAAAATACCTTATAAGTAAGATTAGATAAAACTATATCCTAGAGGGCGCTTTATAAGTTTATACTATAGATAACTCTTTTAGTTATAAAGTAGAAATTATTATTATAGATTTCCCTTATAAGTTAAAAATCGGTTTTCTAGATAAGCCCTACTATATTAATATTACTTATACTTAAGCCTACTATTATACTATCTATATTAGTAATATAGAAAACCTATAGTAAAGTAAGTTATTAGATAGCCTTATCTCTATATACTACTAAAGTAATACCTTAATCTTACTATAGTAATATCTAGACTTCTATAACTACTATTTTAGTACTAACTATATATATTATAGTTATAAAGATACTATTAAGGAGAATACACTTATCTACCTCTACTATACTTATAGTAAGTATAATTATAGTAGTTAAATATATAGATATAGAAATATAGTTATATCCTTTAATATTAGTAAGCCCCTATTACCCCTAGACTCTATAATATATAACCTACTTATAGGAGCTATAGTAATCTATACTAAGAACTATAAGGAGGAGGCTATTAATAGAAGATTTACTATTAATAATAATAATATAGACTTCTAAGAGCCTATCTATAGATAATAGGAGGCTAATACTGTAAGGATAAAAAGTCTCTACAAATATACCCACTTTTATTAAGTTATCTATAATGTTATTATAATGTTATTATGATTTTATTATAATGTTATTATAATGTTATTATGATGTTATTATGACCTTATTAAAGTTATCTATAATGTTATTATAATGTTATTATAATATTATTATAATGTTATTAT
>MWMN01000271.1:0-13685 GCA_002968875.1 Cordyceps cicadae
TTTCTACGCGCGCTAACCTTTTGAAAACAAGCCCCCCCAGGAGCTCGCGGCGCCGGCGCCGGCGGTGGTGGCCCGATGCCGCCGTTCCCTCCTCCCGGACCCAACGGCCTGCCCATGCCGCCGCCTGGCGGGCTGCCGTTCCCGCCGCCTGGTGGGCTGCCGTTCCCGCCGCCGGGAGGGCTGCCGCCCAACTTCCAGTTCCCGCCGCCGCCCGGTGGGCTGCCGTTCCCTGCGGGCGGGCCGCCTCCGCCTGGTCAGGATCCTCGTCGGTAAAAAGGTGGAAAGAAAGAAAGGAAGAGGGAGAGAGCGAGAGGGAGAGAAGGAGAAAGAGAGAGAGAGAAAAGAGAGGAACGGAGGCCAAGAAGAAGGCTGCATGTATCATGGACAAGGTTACTGGTGGCGTTGATGACATCACGGGGCAACAAAACTCGGCGTTTCGGTTCAGCATTCCTCTTTTTTTCTTGGTAATTTTTTTTCTTCGCGTGTGCCGGGTATCTACCACTACATCACATGGTCGTATCCTTCAAATTAAAAAATAAATAAAAATAAACCAAAAACTTTGTATTGACGAAAAAACCTGACAAGAAATCAATCCATTGCTTCACTTTGAGGAGCCAGCCTTGCTGTGTCGCAAACATTTCCCTTCCATGTTCTTCGCATCCGTATATACATCCTGTCCCACGTCGACATGGCAGATAAAAAAAAAGCAGAAACAGCAACCAAAAAACAAGGCGACCATGGGCCCAAATTATATCATTGTAAACTCCCCCGTCACAAAACAGCTAGCAAGACCGCATCAGTGGCGCCACTCAAGCAAAAATAAGGTAATTTTGCCCTCTTTTTGCCCCCTTCCTTTCCGTCTTCAGCACTGTAAAGATCAATCTCTAAATAAACGTGCCCCACCGCATCTGCTGCCTTCCGTCTTGGTCAAGACGTGTCTTTTGTTCATGTTATCGTATAAGTCGTAAGCAATCGTGAACTGGTATCAATCTTGTGATTGTGGTCTTGTGGTCATGTCAAATGTCATTGCGTCATAATGTATGGGTTTGAATGTATGCGTGGTAATTATGCGTTGCTTCTGGTGTTGGAACGCAAAAATGCAAAGTGCAGTGTGTCGACTCAAAAGTCGGAAGGGTTCGCCTTGAAGGCCTCTCGATTGCCCCAGGTGTTGCTGTGTCTGATCACCTCACCAACGCCATCGCGAACGTTCGTCGGCCCGCTGATCTTCTGACGTAGCTCTTGTGTTCTTTTCTCGCGTCGCTTTTCATTCAGGATCCGTGGAATGTTGGGGATGCTTTCCAGCCCATCACTCAGAGAGAAGCGCCGACTACGTCGGCCGCTTGTTCCGGTAGGGGTTGTCTCTACACGGCCGAGGCCACTCAGGCGCCACGACGAACGGGTTTCTGTGTCGGTAGATGGACGCGACAGTCTCGGCTGTCCACTACCACTGAGACGAGGAGACATGGGCAGAGAGTCGAGACTGGCGCGTCGTTGCACCACTCGCAAATTACCGCTAGGGGTCCGGCGAATGATTCGACGCTCTGGCCAGCTTGTACTCTCCTCGGCTGGGTACTGCAACTCGTTCCGGACCGGCAAAATCGCAAAGGTGTTCTTCATGCGGGCGCTTAAGCTTCTTTTTGGCGGACGGGGGCGGTTATCCACGAGAGGATAGCGATAGACTGTGTCGCGCTTGCGGTGATGAGGGCAGCTCTCGCCGAACTCACACTCCTCGTCGTACTGCGGCCGCCATAGGGGATGCAGCTTTTCTCGCTCTACAAGCTCCCCGCTCGCCGTCCTAGGCGGTGCCTCTCCATCAATATCTGCTCCAAAGTCCGGACGAGGTTTCGAGTCCAGTCCTATAGAGCGCGATAGCGAGAAGGTGCGCATCAATTTTCCAGGAGGCTTGGTTGCGATTGGTGGGTAGTCGAGAGAATTGCGGCGACGACGGCTGAAAGCCCTCTTCAACAGAGATTCGCGCCTCGGTGGAGTCACAGCAAAGATATTTCCCAATCTTTTGTCACTCTCGTGGGCTGGCGTAGCTCCAGACGGCGTAGCGGGAATCAAGTTGAGCATTGGAGGATGCGTGGGCGGCTGCGGCGGTGCGCGGGGGTTGCGCAGCGGAGAGTCGACGTCTTCCGTATCGTTCAACTGCTCAGGAGGTGTTGCAGGCGGCCCGTCCTGAGCATCAGCGGTAGTAATAGCCGGGACTAGCGGGGGCAACACCTCGGTGCGTGCTTCATGAATTGATCCTGATGGTTGGACGAAGTGATTCACCATAAGGACAGAGGAGTTCTGGTGCTGGTACATGTGAACCGCAAGGGCCTCTGCAACCTCGGGCGCAGTTCCAGTGGTGGCAACCGAGGTGACAGAGAAGGGGGTATTCCGCGATGAGTATTTCTTGGCGCTCATCCCATCCTCGGTGGGGTCAAGCAGCGGACTAAGAGGGATCTCACGGCCGAGCTGAGCGGCGGATAGCCTTCTGGGGGAGGTTGGCACCAAAGGCGGGCTCAAGACAGGGAATGCTTCGCCCATCTGGCGCTGCGGCTGCATTGCCTTGCTAGACTCGGCTGACTTGGCTTCGTCTTCCTTTCGTTGCAAGGCATTGTGCGCTCGGATGCTCTCCGCTGTGAGAGAATTGGTGCGAGATACGTTTCGGCTGGTTGGGGCGGAAAGCGACGACGAGCGAGGTGGTACCACTGGAGGAAAATCAATAGTTCGTTCATCACCAAGACCTCTACCGGAGTTCTGACCACGGCACAGAGACTCTGATCGTGGGGTGTCCATGGAGCCTCTGGCTCGCTGGGGCGAGCCGACACTGGCCGATCTTTTGGAACGTCTACTAGAAGTGGAGCGCAGTGAGGGCTCGCGGGATTTGCTGCGATTGGAGGAGCGCCTATCAGGCACAACAACGACCGGAATACTCCCGCTGCTCAAAATCTCACGACGCGCTCTGTGATCGCCAATGGTGTGATTCGAGGTCATTTGCGTGCTGGGAGGTCGACTGCGGTCGCGCGATCCTGCTCGTTCGTGGGGATTGCGTGGTGGCTGGGGAAGTCGCCTGTGCCCATCGGAGATTCCGCCTGCTAGTCCATTAGGAACATGCTGAGGCTGTCGCAAAAGAGGCTGTTTCTTAACATGTCGGAGCGTGCGTCTTCGTTGCGGTGTTTGAACGGGGCCATTCAGGACGAGGACTTCAACAACGGCGGACGAGCTGGATCGAGCAGAGGTGGCGGAGGATCGCCGAGCAACAACACTGGCAGAGGTTTCCGAAATGGAACGCGCAGAGGAGCTAACGGGGGATGCCTCTACTGCACCGTCGCGGACATGGATATGTCGTGCGGCACGAGTGGCCGCGGTGGGGGTGACGACATGATCCTCAACCACCTCGCGCTTGGCACCGGGCGACGAGGTATCAATGGGCGTCTTGGGATTCGAGCGCTTCCGCTTGCTGACAAGAACATGCAGACGACTGGCATCCTGCTTATTCTCGTGACGGCGATCGTTTGCCAACTGCTGCGCAGACGCCCATTCGCCGTCGAATTTGCCGAGTTCATTCATTGTACGTGGTGTGAGCTGTTGCGCGCCAACCGGGAGGCTCTCTGAGGCGGAAACTGGGGGACGCGCCTGCACAGGGGCAGGTACAGGGAGGCCTGGAAGGTGCAAGGTGGCGGTGCGCGAGGTTTGCGCCGAGGTGGTTCGCGATCTCAAGGCGGTGCGTGCATGGTCGTCCTCGGAGAAGAATTGTTCTTCCCGCGCCGTCGTGAAGGAGTTGTTGCGCGAGTCGGTCGGGGTGACGGCAGCAGAAGATTGATCCCAGCTGGTTTGGCGAATAGATTTCAACGCATTTTGGGGCTGGGGAGGTGTTACGTCAGGAGTCGGTGGGCTTCTTTGCTCGGGTGGCGTGACGGGAGGTTTCCGCAGGGAAAGGGGCGGAGGAGCATGTAGTCTGGCAGATTCCGCAGTACTCGGGCTTGGCTCCAGCGTGGGGTGACCGCTGGATGAAGCGCGAGAATGCGCTGGAGGTGTTGGTGGAGGGTCAGGACCGGCGGCAGAAGAAGACGAGGCAAGACGCCGAGACGTTGGCTTGAGGCCGTGGGTGACGACCGTGGAAGGACAAGGCTGGTTGGCGGAGGAGGCCAGGGCGTAAGAGGCATCAAGGACTAGGCGGTAGGTGTCTGCGGTGGCGCGAGAGGAAGCTGCACCTGGGGCCAGATCAATGTCATTTGGCGGTCGAGGCAAGGTCTTGTGCTTCTTGAACTGTCTGGGCGAGGGCACCAAGGGGTCGGAGAGGGCCTGGTATGTGTGCTCAGTCGAGGATCCCATGATGGTTGGCGACGGAGCGAGCGGCGCGGTCGCAAGCATACTCGGCGTGAGCGGAGGTGAAGGGAGTCTACGGGACCATGGGCACGGGCGAGGTGTTGAGACAGGGGCGTGAGGCGACGGGAGAATTTCGGTGGAGGGAAAAGCCAGGCGAGGGCGAGGGCGAGGGCGAGGGCGAGGACAAAGGATGCTGTTGGCAGGGTCTATGCAGGGCGCTTAGGAAGAAACCGAGTGCGGGCGAACGAGGTAAGCGCAGGGACTCGGGCGTGCTGGAGAGGAGGGGTTCGTGGAGAGGCGGCGGCAAAGAAGGAAAAGAAGTCGGCAAGTTATGATGACAGGACTGTGCCTCAGACATGAAAAAGCAGGATGAGATTTCTGCGCCAACGGCGGAAGAGGTCGAGCCGAGTTGGCGGGAGGCCGGGTGAGACAGGGACAGGAGGGGGGAGAAGGACAGTTACGGATAGTTGATGTCGCGTAACCAGCCGTTTGACCGTTGCACGCTCTGAGAGAAAGCGATGGACGTTGGGTGTTTCGCAAAGTGATGGAGGTCAGAGGAAATGCATAGCCGGGGGTTAGCGAGAAAAGATTTTTTTCCGGGCTGCTGGGAGGCCTGTCTCGAAGGCGTTGGAGAATATTGGGAAGGAATAATGAGGAGGCCAGGGTGTGGTGGTGATGAAGCGGTTCGTTATAGCGGAGGCTGACGGGGGGGGGGGGGGAAGGGGGGGGGGGGGGGGGGGGGGGGGGGACAGCAGGTGGAGGGGAGGGGCTGGGTTGAGGGCTTGAGGGCGGCGGGATGGTGACAACGGACAACAGGGACAATACAGGGGCAGGTCAGCGGGTTAGCAGCGGGCTGGCAGCGGGTTGGCAGCGGGCGATTTAGTTCTCAGTGCTCTCCTGGCTTGGTTGCAGGCCTTTTTAGTGTCTGCAACGCTAACGAAGGCGCTAGAACGAGAGAAGCCAGCACTGCGCAGGGGTCAAATAAAGTGGTTTACATTTAAGTGCTGGCAGCTGGCAGTGGAGTCCCGTCGAGCAAACGAGCTGCCAGCTGGCGGGATGTCTTGAGCGGGTAATAAATACTTGGGTGACACGGAGCAGGAATGGACGCTTTGACGATGTGGCTGATAATTTTATACAGGTGAACGGATGAAAAGGGGACGACGGGATAGAACAGACTAAAAAAAAAAAACAAAAAAAAAAAACAAATTCCCACTACCGAGAGAGGGAGGGGGGCTGGGAACCGCTCGACTAGCGAGAATCACCACCACGGACAGGCGGGTGTGGGCTGCGGCGAGCGATCTGGCAAGGCAAGCAAATTTGGGTAGCACGATCGCGAGAACAGGGGAGACTAGGCGAAACGAGCGACGGTGGCGATGGGATTTGTTAATAATAAGGGGTTTCCTGTCCTTTCTTTTTCTTTTTCAGGCGCGCACAGCACAAGGCGGCGACCTGCGTCCGTCATCGGTGATGGACGGCCTAGAGCAGGAAAAATGGTGCGTGGCAGCCCGGTGTCGCATCCTGGTGAGCCAGACGGCACGGGATGCGGGATGGCGCTACAAAGTATAAATCGGCCGAACGTATCCAATAACTGGCAAGTAGATGGATATCCTCACTCTTTCCAAGTCGGACGATTTGCTTTTATTCTGCTTAGGGAAGGGAAGCATGGGCGAGGACATCGGAACCCAACGCGTTGACGTTATCGCCAGGTCCTGTGCAGTGGGCCTTCACAACTAAGTTGTTGTGCATTGCATTGCCATATCATCCCCCCCTCCCTCCTCCTCTGCTCTGTATGTCTGGGCTTCCCGCTTGCGATGGCTTTTCTCTTCTTGTAAAAATCTCGCACGGAATGTCCATTCCCATCTACCCAGCACTTTTGGCTGCGTCAGACCCTCCCTCATCATGCATCCAGCCAGTCACGGGTCGAGGTGATGGAAACTAGCGACGCCCTTTGCCTTGCATAAAGTGTGGGTGGTGGGTGGATGCAGTTATGCAGTGTGCTGTGTGCTGGCTAGTATTTCACCTATTCGCAGTGGACAGAGGAGAGAGAGAAGGAAAAAGGAGGATCGAGTGTCTGACGAGCCAAGCCTTCTTGTACCAAGTGGCTGGGAATAGCCCCCTATAACTATCAGCTCGCCTAGAATTATCAACTTGCTACGCACGTACAGCTCCATGCCTACGAATACTTGTAAACCACCTTGACAGGCTCCGCTGGTGAGAGACGGCTTCGTCCGTGGACCAGCGTTCCGGGCCGTTCCCACGGTCGCGTCCCGCTGTGCGGATTTGGCCTAGTCGGTGGTGCTTTTTCTCTCCTTCTGTGAACAAGGTTATTCAGATAGTCTAGCAAGCAACAAATCTTTACAACGATATGGCTTGTTCGTGTCGACGTTACAACAACTAGTTCCCACAGTCAACAACCCAGGACAACCCTCTCGTACGCAAATGAATTATGAAAACGAAGAATAGCAATGGTAGAACCTAGATTGCTCTTCATAGCTCTTGAACAGAGACTCGCTCTAACCACCACGAAATCTTTTGGCGTTGTTTATTTCCAAGGCCAAATCCGTTGGCCAATGCTCCAAGACAGGCCAACACATTAATAAGAGCCGCAGAGGCTCTGCCCCGGTTTCTCAATTTCAAGAGAGCAGAGCAGAGCAAAGCAAAACAAAAACAAAAACAAAAACAAAAACAAAAACAAAAGCCAGAAGCCAAAAGAAAACTGTGCATTTGCAGTCTCCGCTGATGCGCCCCTGATTCCTAAATGTCAATTTGGCACGCCGCCCTGCTTGTGCCACACAGCATCTAATAGCCCGCGCGTTACCACGCCAGCCCGTCACTGCAAGAACGCCTTCTCCTGCACCAACCAAGAGTAAATGACGAGTAAATGAAGAGTACATAAAAAAAAAATAAAAAAAAAGGGGGGAGGAAAGGGGGGGAAGGATGAAGGAAAGGGCCAGTCAAGGCCGAGAACGAGCAACGTTTTCATTGTACATGGCGCCCAACTAATCAGTCAAGCATATGCCGAGTATGCGCCGTCAATGGACTGAGCTTCTTCCAGCAACCCCCCCGGTGATCTGCATATGCGTAGTATGAGAAAGTGAAGCTGCCATCACCCCGCATGACATGGTTACAATTCTTGGACCCGAATCGTACTTGTCTACTATGCGAGAAACAAGGCGCGTATATCAAGCAAAAAAGAAGACTGTCTATGCGGCTGTCACGCCGCTTATGCGAGGCATGCGAGCATGACCCTGGATGATATCACACCCACCTGCGCAGCGATACGAGGCCAGTCCCTCGGGTCGCCGCCGCCCACGACCGTTCCGTCAGGCTTTTTGACTTCAACGCCGCTTGCTGCTGACAAGAGAGAATTTTTCTTTTCCCCCGGTCCAGCCTGGGCAATCCACGGGGCCGTGTGTGCGCGGTGCGCCATGTGACGCCGTCTACTGTGCATGCCCCTCGCTGACCCTGTCCCTTGCGTGTTCTTATATTAGCTGACGGTACGGAGTAGCTGAGAAAAGGTCGCAGCGACCAACGGCCCCGTAGCGACATCGTCAGGCTCCGGGGCCGCGGTGTCCCCTGCGTATAAAGTATAATAACAAGGCTGGGTTCGGATTATAGAAACGATGGCTTTTCGATGGGATCCGCCTTCAGCCGTGACCTATTTACAGCATACGAGAGCATATCTGAGGGAATGCAAGCTCGGATGGTCCTCAGCAGTTGGCGGCCTCGTTCACGTTGTTCAAGGCTGTTGGGCACCGGCCCATCCATGCTGATGGGAATGTGGCCATTTGGCCTTTTGTTGGCGGACAGAGGTCGCAGCCCTGCTGACGTGAGGGATCTGCCTTGTTTCCCCCGCAACTTGCACAGCATTCGATGGGTACAGCCACTTAAGATGGCGCGCCCGGGGATGTGTGAACTTGACCGAACTGTCTCGTCTTGATTAGTAGCTCGGTTGTATCACGGGAGACCCAGGACGATGGTAGTGATCAAGGGTCCTAGTTGAACCTTGGCCGAGACATTTTTTTTTTGGTCATCGTTTCTTGATGGTGCTTGTTTCATTGCTCGTATTGTGTGCGAGCCCGAATCCCTGGCTTTGATTTTCTTTCCATGCCTCTCTTGGTAAACCGGTCGAGGGGACAAGCCAAAAAAATCGAGATTATGATTGACGACCCCCTGGTGCTGCTCTGAAACGAAAGATGGACAGCAAGGGAAAAGAAAAGCAGATGCCTATTTGGGAGCATGCGCGTGCCCATCCCGCTCGGTGGCTGGGGGCTGGGAGTTACTTGGTAAGTTGCGAAGCTTGGACTTTTGATTTGTCGACGACGAGAATGGAGCGCAGAGCAGGGAGCATGGAGCATGGAGCATGAAATGGAATGGTACTTTTTAGTTTGCTTTTCGGGCCGGTTGGCCGCAAAGAGTCGCCCATCGCCCCTTGGCGATGATGCTTTGTTGTCAATTGTTGATCGGATGGTGGCGACGAGCGAGCTGTGCCAAGTTTGGTCGATGCCACGGGCACAGGGGGGCTCCAAGGGCCGGAACAAACAAGGAGATTTCGGGAAAAATAAAAAAGAATCTCGTCAAGTTCGGGCGCAACACGTTTGGCGCGTTTCGAGAATGCACCCGGCGTCGTCCGTCCTCGTTGGGTTGCTTTGGGGTTTGCTGGTGCGAAGTGGCTAGCGGCCCCTATGACGACACTGGGTTTCGTTGGTAGTTGCACCCTCCTGCAAAATCGTGGGGCATTGCTATTACTGACCAGCCTTGTTCGCCTCTGGAGGAAAAGTACGGATACATGACCCAGTACGATGGGATTTCGGTCGGCGGACTAGTTAGTGTGGAGGAGTGACGTTACGGCTGGATGTTGATGTTGCCTTTGTGCACAGAACAGGCTTGGGCTGGAGTGCTGTTGTGTTCAGGAATAGCATCAAAACGAGGGCCCCACACGCCCTAGACAGGCCAGGTTCACCCACCCACCTTGACCTGGTTCGCTGCTTTGGGCGGTCCTTTCTCGAGCACCAGTACCAGCGCCAGCACCAGCACCAACAGGCAAGCAAGCAAGCGACCTCACTTGAGCTACATACCTTTGAAGAGGTGGCGAAACGTGGCCAAACGCCAAACATTGGCCCGCTAGTGGTCTGGTCGGTCACACTGCAACCTCGTAAAAGAATAGAGAGCCGAATTTGTCCGCCTCTTGTTTCTTTCTAGGGTGGCTACCCTGACTATTTTCAAAAGACAGATTGTAGGTATGTAGGTAGGTACATGCTTCATGGTAGCATCGGGGGCCATGGCCCGTGTACTTTTTGACTCGCCTTATCCTTACCTACCTTCCCGGCGCATCCCCATAATCCACCGTAAATCCATCCAGGGTCTGAGTCTGACAAAAGACCACGGCAAAGGCATAAATACATTACGCCGCCTCCCTCCCTGCTCTTTCTTCCCTGCTGCATCATCAGATCTATTGGTTCTTTTTTTTTTTTCTCTTCTCGGTCCTCTCTCACCTCTTTCTCTCCCTCCCCCCCCCTTCGAGTTGACATCTCTCAACAAAGCCACTCGCTTACACCCCCAAACAACAAACGGACACAACACCACCTTTCGCTACACCTTACAAACAAGCAAACAGTCACACCTCCCACCCCTCGCTTCGCCAGGACAAACATCGCCATGAAGACCGCCATCGTCCTTGCCGCTGCCGCCGCTCTCGTCGCCGCCGAGCCGCAGCACGCCCTGCCCCCGGGCACCAAGATCAACTGCGCCAAGGCCAACGCAAACTACTGCATGGGCGGCGACATCATCCTCCGTTGCGGGCCCGACGCCACCGGCGAGCCTGCCCGCTGCTCCGCCAACGTCTCCGGCTACCCGCCCGCTGGCGGCGTTGCTGAGTGCTGGGAGAGCTCTCGCGATGCCGGCGATGCTGCCTGTCAGAAGAACGTGAGTTGCCCTCCTTTCCTCCCTCCCTCCCTCCCGGCCCGTGCCTTGTGCGGCGCAGCCTCCCCTCTCTCACGGAGCACAGGGGACACACATCACACCTTGCACACAGCACACAGCACACAGCACACAGCACACAGCACACGTCGTGCAAGACATGACGCATAGATAGACCGTCGTACTAACACCACATCTGCAGTGTGTCGTCTACGCCGAGAAGCCCTTCACCTTGCCTGCCGACCAGTGCACGCCGTCCGCCACCCAGACTGGCCAGCCGACCAACACCGGCTCTAGCACAGCTTCCACTTCGACCGGCACCAGCTCCAGTACCGCTTCCACTCCGATCAGCACCGGCTCTAGCACCGCTTCCACTTTGACCAGCAGCGAAACTGGCTCTTCCTCCTCCTCGTCGACCAGCACCGAAGGCACCGGCACTTCCTCCTCCACCGGCTCTCAGAGCTCCTCCGCTACCGGTACCACCAGTAGCCACACCGCGACCACGCTCTCCCCCCCTCCTATCGGCGGCACCACCAACACCACGCGCATCGGCGGCAACAGCACCGTGACCACCTCCGGGCCGACCAGCGGCAGCACCATCACCCTGACTGAGACGGCCGGCCCCCAGCCTACCGTCGTGCCCCCTCCCGAACCCAACGACGGCGTCGCCAACAAGGCCGTGGGTGGCCTCTTGGCCCTGGGCCTGGCCGCGGCCGTTCTCTTCTAAGCGTGAGAGGGAAGACGAGCAGCGGAAGAAGATGAGTGTGCGATTGATCCAGTTTGTTCTGGTTTCTGCCTGAAAAACACAATGCATGTACAGAGGCGATGATTTTTTTTTTTTGCTAGCTTTTGCTATTGAGGACTGGATTTATGTAGATACGAGCCACGATGTCATAATACTCATGCTATACTAATACGTCTACACTGTTTATAATGGGAGTTGTTGAATTCTGGGTGAGCCTCAATGACAAGCAGCTGTCTGTCTGTGCAATGACCCCCTGCCAGAGTCGGCGACCGACTGTTCCGTTGGCAAAGGGAAAGCTTGTTGCTTGGAGACAAAAGTCTATTTATTCAGCCGTTATCCGACCGTCCAAGCGCGCAGCGATGCTTCCTCGTCCGGCCCGACCGCACGCCCGGCCATCGCGGCGTCGACCAAGACAGACCGCGCAGCTGAAGCGCCACGCCTACACCATTTTCTCTCGCATGAAGTTGCACTGCCTGGAAAGGGGGAGCGTTGCCTAATAAAGTTAAAAGGAAGGACAAAACAGGTGAATGGGGAAAGCTTCTTACACGGTCCTCCTGGACGTGGTAGAAACGCGTCAGCCTCGCACGGACTGGACGGGGGGGGCAGGAGGGGGAGCACTGTACTTTTTCAGGTGCCTTGGTCCCCCCCCCCTTTACTCGGCGGCGCGCGGCTGGGGCGTGTTGCTGATTCCGGTATTGCCGGATTGCGAAGAGAAGTGAGGGAAAAAAAAAATAAGAGCCGCATTGACTGGTATGTATTGAAGGTTTGGATCGCATATGTACGATAAGGATGCTAAAATGTAGTCGGCTCATTCAAGTCGGTTTCGAAACAGCGCCGAATCGGCGAGATGGCATGAATGACCTTCTTGTGTACGATGCGAAACGAACCCAGCTTTTCTTCTCCCCGCCACTTCCCAGTGCCCACATCATTCTTCTTCTTTATTAGAGTCCAGTCTACTTGTTTGACAGAATCGGGGAATGGTGGGTTGCTGGGGGAGGAGGAGGAGGAGGAGGGGAGCGTTTGAGTTTTTTCGAGGTTCCTGGCCCCCGATGTCCGTTCGCCAGGCACCAAAAACCAACCGGTGCCGAGAATCTTGGAAGCAGCCAATGTCAGTGGCTTGATGTGGGGGGATGGATATGCTTCAGGTCGGCCGCTTCGACTTTTTTCAGCCAAGAAGCCTCAGCCAGCGGTTGGATAGTTAAAGTTTTGGTAGTAGGGGAGATGCGACGACGTAAGAGAACTGGCTCTCGGGGAGTGAATGTAGGTAATCACCCCGGGACGGGGGTTTTACTCTCAACGTGTATATATATATATATATATACCAAGAACCCCAAAGCTGTCCGATCCTTCCGGCTCCTCGGTCCATTTTCATCGTCCAGCCCGTCTTCTGCGTTGCCCTCTTGACACCAAGCCAACACACTTACACACCAAAACCCCATCACTTACAACACCTACCTAACCTAACCTAACCCCCGCCCTTTTTGACCACCCAAACACGATGAAGTTCCCCGTCGCCGCCCTCCTCCTCGCCGCCGCCACCGCGCGCGCCGCCGCCGTCGAGGCGTCCGACTTCTCCGACCTCGACGCCTTCGTCGCCAACGCGCCGACCACGGCCGTGCAGTCCCTCGCCGCCGCGCAGTCCTCCGTCGCCGCCGGCCTCCTGCCCGCCACCCCCGCCACCACCACGCCCACCGCCGCGCAGTCCTCCGCCGCCGCCGCCGTCGCTGCCGAGAACGACGGCCTGCCCTCCGAGGCCGAGATTGACGCGCTCATCGCCAGCGCGGACGCCCAGTTCGGCTCCGCCGAGGCGCCCAAGAGCGTGCCCGGCGCGGCGCCGGTGGCCGCCGCCTAAGGCTACAAAAACCCTAGACGATGGGGAGTTTTGGGGACCCGGCGCGGCAAAGAGGCGTTTTCTTTTGGGGGGGGCCGGCCTGGTCAGGGGCGATGGGACGCGCTGAAGGACATTGCGGTGGTGACGACGGGAGCGGATGGACGGCAACGGCACCATCAGCAGTGTCGGCGCCACTGACGGCGGCCGCGTCCGCGTGAGGTTGCCAGCGGGCTTGCCGTTGCCGGTGGTTTTGTCACTTGCCTCCTGTAAAGGAGCAAGGCCGCAGATGCGATGGGTCGTTTTTCGGTTCAACCACAGTTTGCATATTAGACAAGCGGGGAGGGGATGTACAAAGGGGGTCTTTCTAGAGGAACCTTAAGAATAATGGGAATCTTGTGATATATAAGAGCTGTAGTATAGAAAGGGAACAGGGGACTATACGCCCGACACTCGATACAATATATAAAAAGCAACCGAAACGCCAACGCTAAAGGACAGAAAGCTACATATGCATGGTTTGGAGGTGTGAGATTTGTCTTGTCAGACTTGGTACTTCCACTTTGCCGAGTCCATGACCCAGAGCTGCGGCGCCTCGCCATCGCCGTCGTAGAAGTAGCTCTTGTACAGTGCATAGCGGAAGAGGGTCTCCCTGAGCGTCTGCTCGTCCACATCTGCTCGTGCCAGCCTCTGCAGCATCGCCTCCGGACTGACACCACCTCCATCCTCCTCCTGTTCCTCCGGCCCCAATCTCCCTCCTCCTCCCCCACCCTCGCCCCCATCCGAGCTGCTCTCGTCCTCGGACGAGTCCGCCAGCATCAGCGCCGGCGGCGGCTGCTGCTGCTGCTGCTGCGGCCTCTGCCGCCGCGACCCTGC
>MWMN01000272.1:3363-13582 GCA_002968875.1 Cordyceps cicadae
GGGGGGGGGGGGGGGGACTCGCTGGCAAGCAAGGGACGACCGACCGTCATGTTTGGGCGAGGGGAGGGGATGAAAGGAGAGAGTAAGATTACAGAGCTTATTAATTAATGCAAGAAGAAAGAAACAAGAGACGGAAAAGTATCCGGGATCGTCTCGCTTTCCCTCTTCCGTCGTCATCATCCTCCTCCTCCTCCTTCTCCTTCTCCTCCTTCTCCTTCTCCTTCCCTTCTCCTCCTCCTTCTTCTCCTCCTCCTCCTCCTCCTCCTCCACTTGTCGCTTGGACGAAGAAACTGACACACTGTGCGCCAGCAGCCCTTGGTTGGGACGACTGCGCTTGGTGTCACCAGTGGGCAGTGAGTGCATCACTAGCAGTGGTCAGTGGGCACTTGCCTTTTCGTACATAGTGTCCTCAGCAGGGCGTGGGTCCCAGATGCGAACCGGTCTGGGCTGGTGTCTGTCCGGGTTACCTAGTAGGTACTGTCTCTCTCACCGTACCCTGCCTGCCTGCCTGCCCTTGTTCCCTGGTACATTGCGTCGAGGTCCTTGTTCTCTCTTTTCCATCTTTCTGTACCCAGTTTCGCAGCATCTCAGGATCAGTATGTACCATTCAGGGTGGGTGGGCACTGTGCGGCACTAATCAGGTTAGTAGGTGTTCATCGGAAAAAACAACCAGAGAGACACTGAACGGCATCCTTGTTTCATGGTGAGATGGTATAGATTTCTGTCACTTTTGTATTTTCTTTTTCTCATGTCAAGATATTAGTACCCTGCCTGCCTGCCTGCCTGCCTCGTCTCTGAACCTAACCTGGCCACGACTATGCGCAGCCCAGGCAGTCCAGGCTGCTTGTCCCTGTCCCTGGAGGCACTTCGGTTAGGGGTACTAGTTAACGTCGGCCACCCACTTTCGGGTCACCCCCAGATACGGGTCACGTCGCGCCTGCCCTAACACTAGTAAACCTTCATTACTAGTCACACGTTTTCTCTATCCACAATCATTATTATTACCTTAAATTTTATTATTATATCTATTATAGGTTAATATACTAAATAATAGCTTTAAAATACAGTTTAGAACGTTTTTAGTAGTATAAGTGGCTAGTAAGTAGTAAAGAAGTAGATAGTACCCTAGTTAATATTATAGGCTTAATTAAACAGCTAGGTACTATAGAAATAGGCTTTTAAGTTATTATAATGCCTTTCTAGTACTTAGGAAAATTATCTTATTAGATAGATTCTAATATAAGATACTATTAGTAACCCTCCTTTATATAAGTAGGTTAGGTAACTTACCTAGTAAGTTACCTTCTAGAATAGTAATATAAGACCTCTTAGGAAGAACTAGTTAGATAGCTTTTTACTCTAAAACCTAAAAGTAAAGACATTAAGAGGTAAGAGGCTTAATTTTTAATATATAAATAGTGCCTTAATTAACACTATTTAGAAATTCTTTACTATCCTTAAGATATTAGCTATTAAGTAAATTTAGTAGGAGAATTAGTATAATATAGATAAAATAAGGCTTATAATAGGGGTCTAAGAGAATAGCCTAGTACTAGGATTATTAATAAAGAAATTTATAATAAAGAAATAATCTAAATAATACTTTTAGAGTATAATTATAGAGTATATCTTAGCTACTAGTAGACTACTTAAGCCACTTATTATTTTTAAAGGCTAGACTATTTAATAATAATAGTTTCCCTTAAAGCTTTAAAAATATTAAAATTAGTATTTCTAGGTATCCTCTTAAGGCTAGATAAATAATAAGATTATACTTAATTAGCTTAGAGATATCTTTCTACCCTAGATAAAGCCTAAGGATAATAAACACTAACTTCTTATTATTAATAACTATAGTAGTTATTATATAACTAAATTCTTTAAAGAATATTATTTTAATAATATTATTCTTTTTTTCCTACTTTATAGTTTTTATATCCTCTAGCCTCTTAATATAACTATTTTTAGCCCTATTAAGAGGTTCTATTATACTAAGCTTTTAAAGTACTCTAATAACTATAATTCTTTACTAATTAGAAAGAGAATTTTTCTTAAGTATTATATAGTAGCTAGAAAGTAAGGAATTATAAAAAATAATATCCTTATAGGCTAGTTTAGCTCTAGAATATAGTTAGTTAATAGGGTAAAGCTTTTAATAAGCTATTTATTACTTATTAAGGTATTAGTAGTTATACCTATAATATTAAAAAAAGCTTAAAAAACCACTTATTTTAATATTATAATACCCTCTAATAGGTATTAATTAAAGTGGCTTCTTAATAACTTTATTATACCTAAAAGTAGTGCCTATAATACTTAGCAAGATTTAAAAGTAATTAAATAGCTAAGCTAGTACTATTACTATTTAAAAAGCCTAAATAGTATAACTTAAAGTATAGGTTAATATCTAGAAGCCTTAAAAATATATAAAAGTTAATCTAAATCCTAATTTATAGTTTATTTAAGTTATTAAGGTTAAAAATATATACTACTAGCTAAACGAGTAATTACTTAGTACTAAGGACTAGCTAATAATTAATATTAATGAATTTAAGCTCCCTATAGGCTATAATAGTGTGTAGTAGGTTTATTTTATTTGTATATATTTAATTTGTTTTATTATAAGGCTTTTTAGCTATACGCTTATAATGTGTTATACTGACCCGTATCTGGGGGTGACCCGAAAGTGGGTGGCCGACGTTAACTATCCGTACTAAAAGCAAAGGTACCTGACTGGATCAAAAAGGTCAAAGGCACGGCACCCTTGCGCCCCTTTCCAACGTTTTTCTGGGTGGCGCCTTTTGCTCCCCCGCCATCTCCCTCCCTTATTATTATGGCCGCAAGCTTGTCTGCACCGGCGCGCGTTTCTCCAGGCCTGAATTCAAGGAGGGTAACCTCGCCTGGTTTGTCTTTTCCAACAGCGTGATGCTAATTTGTAGACGGCACCCGCTACTGACTCGTTGCAGGCCTGGAAGTCATTGGCTAGAGTTTACTGGCTGCCCGTCAACTGATCTGGCGGTGGTAGTGGTGGTGGTGGGTGCCTGGGCCTCGTCCCGAAATCTGCTACCGTCGCCTCACAGTGCGTAGGAATGCCAGCAACTGTGCCCGCCCCCCAGCCCCAGCCCCGTTGTCTGGTTGGCCCATGTGATGTCCAAGGATGGATTGGCCAGAGATGATCCACCCGCCTGCCCACGGACCAGTTAGTTGTGCGTGCCCTTTTTCTTAATATTTAGCGGCAGTCGATCGATTCAGTTGTGTGTGTACCTGGGCAGGGAAGGATAGGAAGGATAGAAGGATAGAAGGATAGAAGGATAGAAGGATAGAAGGATAGAAGGATAGAAGGATAGAAGGATAGAAGGATAGGAAGGATAGGAAGGATAGGAAGGGAAGGATACCCTCTCAGCCTGCTTCCTTCTTGAAAAAGGTATGTTGCTATCCCCTTTATAGTTCAACGCTAGGCTTGTAATGTTCTGCGTATTTGAGATCTCTTGCCAGTGACGCATCTGCCGAGATGGCCCGCCCGTATTGTGACAAGCCGTGGCGTTGTCAAGCTTTCTCTGCAGCTCTGCCTTTTAACTGAGCCAAGCCTCCTCTGGTAAATACTGTCAACGTATTTGCAGCATCTACATTATATTACTACAGGCCTACAATGTATGCCCATGTTGTTGCTCTGGCGGTTCTACTGCGCTACCTTGTGTGGAAAAAAGCCTCCAGCCAACGCGCGCGATAAACCTGGGACCTTTGCTCGCCACTATAAAAAGTAGGCCAAAATTACAGGAACGAATGACTCGCTTGTTTGGAAGGCCTCTGGATCCTACAACTTGAATTACCAGATCCCAGTATACTAGTTACTAGGTAGGCAGTGCTGCTTTCTAATCACTGTACCTGATAATGTTTAGGGTAGGAGGCACGGCAATGGACATCATCTCGCACGGTAGACAACTCTTACTCGCACAGTGCCATCCACGCACCTGCCTCCCGCCCGCCTTGCCTGTTCCTAACACCACTAACTGGGCCTACTGATGTGTTAGTAGGTAGGTACCTACAGGTAGTGTACCCTACCTAGGTACTAATTCTACGGGGCTCCCCTAGGCCCTGCACAACACAACATTGCTCACCTCAGCTTCCACCACAGGCATCCCGGCCCTCGCGACCGCTACCTTACCTGACTTGCCTGCCTGCCTTTGTACCTACCGACCTGCCTGCCTGCCTGCCTGCCTGCCGTGTACCAACAACGGCACGAACAATTCCTTCAGCCAGCCAGCCTCTTCCCCCCCATCCCTCGCCTCTCGCCATCCACCATCATTCTACTACTTTACCACTCCTACAAAGGTTCAACGGCATCTCGGGCCTTCAGTCGCCATCGCCGTCGCCTCTTCCTCCCTCCTTCCTTTGGCCTTGCCCGCCGCTGCAGCCCTGTTCTTTTCCTCGCTGTTTGCCCAACTGCGCCCGCGACTACCCAGGTACCTGCCTACCTGCCTACCTGCCGACTTACCTACTACCCAGTAGGCATAGATTGTAGGTACTGAGCGTACTGAGCCCTGAGCCAGCACCGACGGGAGCCAGCGCCTCCTCTTCCTCATTCCCTCCCTCTTTTCTCCGCCCAATCGCGCGCACTTCCTTTGCCATCGAACCCCGACTCCAGGCCGCCCGTCACCTCCCGACTTTCAACTCTCCTTTTGGTCCTCCCGCCAACTAAAGGATGCGATCGTGCTGAGAGTGCATTGCGCACCCTTGTTCGCCTTGTCTTTCCCCCCTCCGCATCGCAGGCTCGCCCCTTCTCTCACCAAGTCTGCCTTGACCTCTGTCGCTCTCGACCCTACTATCCTCCTACCCATCATCTCCGAACCCCATACGCACGACACTTTGACGTTAAAATCGTCCCAACCCTCGCGTGCCGCATCGACCATCCTCGATATTTCCGCCCAGAGTTTCAACCCAAAAGTACCCCCCCCCACGTCTCCTCCTCGACTGCGGCTTAGCAGTCTCGCCCGGCGACATGGTTGACGACTCTGTTCTCGCCGCGGCTGCCCAAGTCGTCGCTTCCCTCGCTGCCGATGCCAAGACGGCTTCCTCTCTCACCGTCTCTCTCGGCTCCAAGATCAAGCTTCCTGGAGATGATTCCCCCGCCAAGCAATATTTCGAGATTGAGCTGCAAAAGCTCACATTGAGGATCGCCCAGCTCGAGCGGAGGGCCGCCACCGCGCCTCCTGCTTCACTTCCCGAAACCCCAAACGGGCTTAATGACCCTGTCTTCGGCGATGATCCCACCGTCTCTCCTGCCGTCCGTGCTGCCAAGGCAAAGCTGCTTCAGGCCAATCCCGGCTTGATGGATGGCTCTCGCCTCAGTGGTCATATCACAAAGGAACAGCTGGAGGGTCTTCGCGAGCACGTCGACGGCCAGTCCAAACTCCTTGACAACCAGCGTCAAGAGCTAGATGGCGTCAATGCTCAGCTCCTCGAACAGAAGCAGCTTCAGGAGCGCGCCCTCCAGGTTCTCGAGCAGGAACGCGTCGCCACCCTTGAGCGAGAACTTTGGAAGCATCAAAAAGCCAACGAGGCCTTCCAAAAAGCTCTCCGTGAGATTGGTGAGATTATCACCGCCGTTGCACGCGGTAATTTGACCATGAAGGTCCGCATGAACACGGTCGAAATGGACCCCGAAATTACCACATTCAAACGCACCATCAACGCCATGATGGACCAACTACAAATCTTTGCTTCAGAAGTCTCGCGCGTCGCCCGTGAGGTAGGTACCGAGGGTTTGCTCGGTGGCCAGGCCCGTATTGGTGGCGTTGATGGAACTTGGAAGGAACTTACCGACAATGTGAACGTCATGGCCCAGAATCTGACTGATCAAGGCAAGTAACTTTTGCCCCCGCATGGCCCACGCCAACCTATTCTAACCCCTCCATAGTGCGAGAAATTGCCTCTGTCACCACAGCCGTCGCCCATGGAGACTTGACCAAAAAGATTGAGCGGCCTGCTCGTGGAGAAATTCTCCAGCTCCAGCAAACCATCAACACCATGGTGGACCAGCTCCGAACCTTCGCCTCCGAGGTCACACGCGTGGCCAGAGACGTCGGTACCGAAGGTATACTCGGTGGTCAGGCCGATGTGGGAGGAGTCAAGGGCATGTGGAATGACCTGACCGTCAACGTCAATGCAATGGCCAATAACCTGACGACTCAAGTACGTGACATTATCAAGGTCACGACGGCCGTCGCCAAGGGTGACCTCACCCAAAAGGTTCAGGCCGATTGCCGAGGCGAAATCTTCGAGCTCAAGTCTACCATCAACTCCATGGTCGACCAGCTTTCTCAGTTTGCTCGCGAAGTCACAAAGATTGCTAGAGAGGTCGGTACCGAAGGCCGACTCGGTGGCCAGGCCACCGTCCACGATGTCGAGGGTACATGGCGTGATCTTACCGAAAATGTCAACGGTATGGCCATGAACCTCACCACCCAGGTGCGAGAAATCGCAAAGGTCACTACCGCCGTAGCCAGAGGTGATTTAGGAAAGAAGATCAATGTCGAGGTCCAAGGAGAAATTCTGGAGCTCAAAAATACCATCAACCAGATGGTTGACCGTCTCAATACCTTTGCCTTTGAGGTCAGCAAGGTTGCTCGTGAAGTCGGCACCGAGGGAACCCTGGGTGGCCAGGCCCAAGTCGCCAACGTTGAGGGCAAATGGAAAGATCTCACGGAAAACGTAAATACCATGGCTTCCAATCTTACAGCACAGGTCAGAAGCATTTCACTTGTCACGCAAGGCATTGCCAACGGCGACATGAGCCGCACCATCGACGTCGAAGCAAACGGAGAAATCAAGGTTCTGAAGGAAACCATCAATAACATGGTTGGTCGACTCTCAAGCTTCTGCTACGAAGTCCAGAGAGTCGCAAAGGATGTCGGCGTTGACGGCAAGATGGGTGCCCAAGCCGACATTGCTGGACTCAACGGGCGATGGAAGGAAATTACAACCAGTGTCAACACCATGGCGGCCAATTTAACCACGCAAGTGCGCGCCTTCTCCGACATCACAAACCTGGCCACGGACGGAGACTTCAGCAAGCTCGTCGACGTTGAGGCATCCGGTGAAATGGACGAGCTGAAGCGCAAGATCAACCAAATGATTTCCAATCTCCGAGACTCCATCCAGCGCAACACGCAAGCCAGAGAAGCTGCCGAGCTAGCCAACAAGACAAAATCCGAATTCCTCGCCAACATGTCACACGAGATCCGAACGCCCATGAACGGCATCATCGGCATGACGCAGCTGACCTTGGACACCGACTTGACGCAGTATCAGAGGGAAATGCTGAATATTGTCAATAACCTTGCCAACAGCCTCCTGACGATTATTGATGACATCCTGGACTTGTCCAAGATTGAGGCCAGGAGGATGGTCATTGAAGAGATCCCGTATACGTTACGTGGAACCGTATTCAATGCGCTCAAGACTCTGGCAGTGAAGGCTAACGAAAAGTTCCTCGACCTCACCTACAAGGTCGACAGTTCGGTCCCCGACCATGTTGTGGGTGACAGCTTCCGTCTTCGACAGATTATTCTGAATCTGGTGGGCAATGCCATCAAGTTTACCGAGCATGGTGAAGTAAGCCTCATCATAAAGAAGAGTTCGCAGAACGAGGAAGCCACGCCTGGCCAGTACGCCATTGAATTTGTCGTCGAAGACACTGGTATTGGCATTGCCAAGGATAAGCTGGAGGTCATCTTTGATACATTCCAGCAGGCCGATGGCTCCATGACGCGCAAGTTTGGAGGCACGGGTCTCGGCCTGTCCATCTCCAAGAGACTGGTCAACCTGATGGGCGGTGATCTCTGGGTGAACAGTGAAGCTGGCCGGGGAAGTCAATTCCACTTTACCTGCCGAGTCAAGCTGGCTTCCGACGACACGGACAGCCTTCACAAGCAACTGCAGCCCTACCGCGGCCATCAAGTCCTCTTTGTCGACAAGGCCCAGTCCAGCTCCGGCATAGAGATCCGCGGCATGCTGGAGCAGATTGGCATGCACCCTGTTGTGGTCGACTCGGAGAAGAGCTCGGCCCTGACAAGGCTCAAGTCTGGCGGTGCTCTGCCATATGATGCCATACTTGTTGATTCCATTGACATGGCGCGAAGACTGCGTGCCGTTGACGACTTCAAGTACCTCCCCATTGTGCTACTTGCCCCCGTCGTGCACGTCAGTCTCAAGTCGTGCTTGGATCTGGGCATCTCGTCGTGCATGACTACACCATGCAAACTGATCGACTTGGGCAATGGCATGATCCCCGCGCTGGAGAACCGAGCAACGCCTACTCTGGCAGACAACACCAAGTCGTTTGAGATTCTGTTAGCCGAAGACAACACTGTGAACCAGAGACTAGCTGTCAAGATCCTGGAAAAGTACCACCACGTTGTCACCGTCGCCAGTAACGGGTGGGAGGCTGTCGAGGCCGTCAAGGAGAAGAAGTTTGATGTCATCCTAATGGATGTTCAGATGCCAATCATGGGCGGCTTCGAGGCCACGGGCAAGATCCGAGAATATGAACGCAACATGGGCTCACATCGCACGCCCATCATTGCCTTGACGGCTCACGCAATGATGGGGCATCGGGAGAAGTGCATCCAGGCGCAGATGGACGAGTATCTGTCCAAGCCACTGCAGCAGAACCAGCTGATCCAGACAATCCTCAAGTGTGCGACTCTTGGCGGCCCGCTTCTGGAGAAGAACCGGGAGCGCGAGCTGCTCGCCATGCAGGCGGACGCGAACTCGTCGCTGCACCGGGAAGAAAGCGGACTGCTTCGTCCGGCGATGGAGAGCCGCTCCTTCACGTCGCGGGAGCCGCTCAAGGCCAGAGAAGCGAGCACGAGCATCGGAAACGACACGAGGCAAGACGCGATATCAAGAACACGCCAAGAAATGGCCGATACCCGGAGACTGTCCAACTAGAGCGGCGGAGAGTACTCCAAAGATGTTTAACATGATGCGCGGATTCTGATTACGACCAAGGGCGTTTTGTGTCTCGATTTTGATTTATCTATTTCTTCGTTTTCGCTCGAGAAGCAGTATAACAAGGCGGCTACTTTGTTATCATTGCAATGAGGCTTGTCGAGTGTCGGTTGAAGCAAAGGGTTGCGAAGCCTTGTCCGCCACCCCGATGGCCGCTGGCCACTTGGAAGAGCATCCAGGTTTGAAGGGAACTGGAGTGAAGCATTGCCTTTTTTGTTGTACTTTATTTTGATTGTTCTGGTGTTTTGCGGAAACTGGTCATTGACGGCTACGATCTATAATTTCTCTCGAGCCAGGAGGAACAGAGCAAGGGGAGGGGAGAAGTGATGAGAGAAGAAGGGGAGAAAAGGGTCGAAGTGAGGGGCCATCTACATGGAAGGGCGACGCAGCTGGACAAGGTATATGGGCTGTCCATTTAGCATGAGAGCGAGATGTGCTGGCGGTGATGGGTGGGTTAGTGTTGGCATTCTCACTCTATTCTTCTTTTTCCTTCTTTTTTCTTTTTTTTCTACTTGTTCTTCGTTTTCTCCTATTCCGCCCGCCGCATGGTTTTTGTTTTTCTGTGCTTTAGGTGCGAGTGTGCGTTTTTCTTGTTTCATGGGAGGCCTCTCTATGCCGTCTTCGTTTTGTTTGGCATGACACACTTCGTCTATTATTTTTTGGTTTATACATTCCAAGATTGCTACTCCTTGTTAACGATGTGCATATCTGGTTCTTGGTTCTTGCTGTTGCGTGTTGGCGCGCCCAAGTCGGTAAATCAAAAGTAGCCAGCCTGTTGCATTGATTGCCCTTTGAGGCGTCGTGGTTACAATAGACGGTAGAATTTTTCTCAATCATTATTGTTCAACGCATCGGCTGCTGTGACTGTCTCTCTCTCTATAGACAAGATGCGTCCCGTCAGCGTGCTCGTCAAAGGCCCCGGACGGGCTGGTATCAAACCATAATTTCCGATTCCATGCCTTTTTTTTTAGATCCTAAGGAGACCTATTCAACTTTGTGTGCCCTTGTCCGTGCCGTTTGCGCTCGCGGGCTGGGTGCTTCCTCCTCCTCCTCCTCCTCCTCCTCCTCCCTGGGGTGCCGGTGGTGGTGCCGGTGAGCGTTGCGGTTGCTCAAACGCGGCCAGCATGGCGTCGAGCTTGGACTCGAGGCTGGTGAGGTTGGCCTCGAGTTGCGTGGCCGTCTGCTCGCCTCTTTTGGGGGGGAGGGG
>MWMN01000274.1:0-13355 GCA_002968875.1 Cordyceps cicadae
GGGGGCGCGCGCGACGCGCCGCCCTCGTCGGTCCGGTTCGGGTGCTGCAGCACCAGCAGGCGGCGGCCGAGGGGGAGCGCCGGGTTCAGGAATACGGGGTAGGAGGCGGTGATGGGATCGTCGTCTTCATTTTCGTCGTTGAGTATGGCAGCCGCGGCGCTGGCTCTGGGAAAGGGTGCGGCGGGTGCGTCGGGAATGTCCACGTCAATGGTCTCGTCGCTCGGTGGTGTGCTCATGATGGGCGGCGCTCGTGAGGCTGTGCCCTCTTGTGAGCCTCTGATGCTTGGATGCAGAACTATCGGCGTTTGTTCAACTTTGTGGTCTTGTGTGAATTCTATGGTAAAAAGATTTTCAATACTTGATTTATGAGTAGCGCTTTGTAGAAAGAAAGTATGGGCAGAAATTGGATCAAAGCCACGTCAAAAAAGTATGGTGGGTATTGGTTTGGAGAAATTTCGAGCTCTTATCTTATCACTTTTACCTATTTACATACCTACATCTGCGTAGACAAGACGACTACGGAAAGTGCTAACGGTTTTCACATTTTCCAATAAGAATAAGCAGTTTCTATCACTCATGAAAAAGGAGATAATAATCTTGGACATTTTTCCTGTCGAGTTATGGATATATCTTTGCACCACTGCGCTATGCCCGAAATCTCACCCCCAGACTCCAAACCTAAATCGGCTCTAGCAAATATTCTACATCATCTCTTCTTCTAGTTTTCTATTTCTTCTCCTCCAAAGATAGCTTTGACACATCTACGGTGCCATCAGGCTTCGCATCGGCAGCCTCGGCCTTCTTCGCCTTCTTCTTCTCCTTATCAGCAAGCTTCTTGGCCTTCTTCGCTGCCGCCTTCTCGGCCTCAAGAGCCTTTTGCTTCTTTAGCTCTTCACCGCCGTAAGCATCCCGCCACTCATCGAGCTTGGCAGCGGGGATGATGGAAAATAGGGCCTCCGGGGTGCCAATCTTGTGGCCGGCGGGAACAGCAGTAAAGTCGAAGCTGTCGGGAATGAATGGCTTCGCTTCCTGACCAAGCTGCTTGAAGATTGACTCCGCCGTGGTGGGCATGTAAGGATAGAGGAGGCCAGCCAAGAGGTGCACGTGGTTGATCGCAACATTAATCACGGTGTTGCAGCGCTCGGGCTCTTCAGCCAGGAGTTTGTTGTTCAAGCCGTTGTCCTGAAGGAACTTGTTTCCGAGGGTAGAGAAATTCAGAAGATCGGAAATGCCACCGCGCATCTTGTTGGCCTCCTGGTGGCCAATGTATGAGGCGAGCAGTTGATTGGCCGCCGCCTTGTGCGCATCTATAAGATCGTTGCTGACGGTAGCAGCAGGAACAGTGCTCTCCATCTTGGCCACGCAGAACTTCAGGGTACGCTGGATGAAGTTGCCGACATTCTTGAGTAACTCGTTGTTGTTGACATCGATAAATTCCTCCCATTTAAATTCGGAATCGGCAGCTTCTGGGCGGCGAGAAAGTAGGTAGAATCGCCAGATATCGGGATCAATGCCAGTATCCTTGGCATTGTTGCCGAAGACACCGATACCGCGGGACTTGGAGAACTTGCCATTCTCATAGTTCAGGTATTCTGTAGCGGAAATTCTGTTCACCTTGGTCCAGTTCTCCTTGGTACCGAGTAGGCATGAAGGGAAAACGATGCTATGGAAGCCAACGTTGTCCTTGCCCTGGAACTGCATAAGCTGGACATTCTCGGGGTTCTTCCACCACTTCTCCCAGTTCTTGCCGTCACCGTTATCACCATCGGTATAGGTTTTAGTGATGGAGATATAACCAATGCAAGCATCAAACCAGACGTAGAAGACCTTGCGCGCATAGTCTTCAACATTCAGGCCCTCAACGTCGGGAATTGGGACGCCCCATTTGAGATCACGAGAAATGGCCCGAGGCTTGAGGCCCTTATCAATCCAAGATTGGGTGATGGCCTTGGCGTTGGGACTCCATCCGTTATCTGCGGTGGACTTGTACCAATCTTTCAGCTGCTCGGCAATATCATCCAGCTTCAAATAGAGATGCTTCGTCTTGCGGGCTTCTGGGGCTGTGCCGTCGACCTTGCAGCGGGGGTTCACCAGCCAGCCAGTGGCCTTGACCTCGTCGCCCGCCTCCCCGCCAGCCTTTTCCTCAGGCTTGAGGGGATCAAGAATGGAGCCACAGGCATCACACTGGTCGCCACGGGCGCCTTTGTCGCCACAAATGGAACACTCGCCCTCAACAAATCGATCAGCAAGGAACGTGTTGTGAGTCTCAACAGGACAGAATGGTTGAATCGTCTCATCTTCGTAGATGTAGCCATTCTTCCAAAGCTTCGCAAAGATGTCTTGTACGATGTCGGTCTGGTGTTGGGTCGGTGTCTTGTCAAAGATGTCAAAATCGATGCGAAACCAGTCGTAAATTGACTTGTGAAGAGCGTGGTACTTTGCGCATAGAGTGGCAGGATCAGTACCTTCCTCTAGGGCCTTTGTTTCGGTGGCAGTGCCATATTGATCCTTGTAATCATGTCAGCGCGGGTTCTCGTGAGCAATAGACGCGAGTACTTACTGTACCGCAGACGTAGAGAGTCTGGTATCCTCTGGCTCTGCAGTAGCGGGCGTACAAGTCCGCCGAGAGAACGCTACCGATGACATTGCCCAGATGAGGCAGGTTGTTGGAGTAAGGAAGAGCGCTGGTGATCAAGACGTTGCGCTTGCCTTCGATGGGAAGGATGGGCTTGGTGGCGTTTGCCATTTTTGCGATGCCGTATTCGGCTCGGGTACACTGCAGGAAAGCTCTGAATATGGAAATAGTACAGAAATGAGTATTATTTGCACAAGATTGAAACGTAGGGGTCTCAACAGCGCGGATACAGGGGAGGTCCCTATCAGCAAAGTCGCATCAGATGGTGGGGGTGAGTCAGAAGAACTTGGAGCGATGGCGGGGTGATTGTTCGAAATTGACGTGCCAGCCAGCCCCCTCCCTCACTCACTGCTTGGGCAAGCTCCGCTTAGCTACATAATTGTCGAGACGGTACGGGAGGACACGGCACGCTATATTGCAATTCAGGAGGATAACCTCTCTAAATATCTACATGCTGCCTAAGAAATATTATCTAAATTTCTTCATGGGTAGGAGTTGTGCTTGAAAGGCAACTGGCAGACTCATCTCCAATATCGGATGCAGGACCCCTGTATTACTGCTAGCGGGGCTATGCGGCAATGGGGGGAGGCAGCACCTCGACGCCTCCGCGAAGCATGGACAAGACTTTGCATTTGCATTGTGTATACACAGCAGTTTTGGTTGTCACTGATGAGGGTGTGATTGATCCTGCTTGACAGAATCACTGAAATTTCACGTAGCACGCCAAACTCTTTGAGATGATGGTTTTCATGGTAATGGTAAAACGTTGACTCGCTCAAGATGTACAAGACTTCTACTTTCTCTTCCCTCGGCCGGCCTCCAACATCTTGACCTTTTTATTAAATCTCTCACCGATCTCATGCCCGCTCCCTCTGGGCCCATCCGTTGTGTCGCGTCCACGTTTTCGACTCTTGTCCAGCATCGCGCGGACATTGGCGCCTCTGCCGCCGTCCTTGCGCTTGGTCAGGCGATCAATACGATCGACACCCTCGCCCAGATCGTGCCACTCCTCGCCACCGAACTGCATGCGACGGCTGCCTCCCTCTTGGCGAGCCTTCTTTGCCCTATCCTTTTTGCTCTCCTTGGGCAAGCGTGTGTAGTTGGTCTCTTCGTATTCGCGGCGCTCGTCCTCGGCCTGGCGATCGGCCGCCGTCTTCATCCTGCGGCCGCCTTGCAGAATTGTGGTTCCGATGCTGGGCTCTGCCAAAGGCGCTGCCGAGAGCTCCGACTTGACGAATTCCTCCATGGTTCGCGATTTGTTAGGTCGGCGGTCGACCTTCTCTCTGCGCGCCCCAGCGTCCATGACCTGGCGATCTCGCTTGGGTGGCCGATAGAGGCCGGACGGGGCGCCGTCTCTTTGTGCAGGTCGCGCAGTTACATCATCCACCAAGTTACCAAGATTGGGAGCGGCAGACATTTTTCCTCGCGCAGCGCTCTTGGCCTGTTGCTGCTCGGCCTCTGATTCTTCGTCTTCTTCGTCCTCGTCCTCGTCAGACCCAGAGCCCGATTCGTCTTGGTCGCTTTCAGACCCTGTTCTCTCGATTTCTTTTTGTTGTCTCGCGTCCTCTTCGCGCTGTGCGTCGTCCGCGGTACGTAGGAACCGTTCAATTGAGAATTTGAGCTTCTCCTCGAGCGGTCGCACACCCTTTTCGAGGTATAACCGTAACTCGACGAGCTTTGACCGGACTTGATCGTCTAGTTTGCCATGTTCAGGTGTATCTGAAGAGTCCTTGGCCTTTCGGATTTTGAGTAGAATGAGGAAGACCAGGTTTTCTAGATAAGACAAGAGCAAGTCGTTCTTCACGTCGAGTAGTGAAATGCCATCTTTGGGATGCTCGATTGTAGAAAGAGCTGGCGCAGCCTCTTGCGTGAGTATTAGCGACTGCGTGAGTTGCTCCAGCAGAGCCAGAAGAGTCATCGGAGCCGCCATGGTGTCGAATATGCGTTGTCGTGGGAGGAAGTCAGACGCAACCCTTCCTTTTTTGCTAGAAGAATTCCGTCTCAAACTTTTTAGTGGGGCCGCACGACGGGCGGGTCAGTCAAATACGTTCCTGGATAATAAGTACCTGGATCTTTGCTATGCACATATCGAGGGAAGCCTGATAAGTCCCCGTGCCTGTAACAGCAAGAAGGTTTTTGAGAAAATTAATAACCTATATACTTTCGTTCCAGTAGTTCCTCCCTCACTTGAATACTTCTTTGTCATTGTGGTTGCACAGTTTTTTGACCAGTGAAACTTCAACCTCTCTTTCATCTGGCTCCTTATGTAAGCAGATCAGCTACGCCATCGTGTCCAAAGTCGCTTCCAACAAGCCCGTCACTGAGCTAGCCAAGCAAGCTCCCTTTTATTATCCGAACCTCCTCGACTCGTTGCGCCACGACTATTTTGACCCGAGACCTTTTCCCACGAGCTAGTGTTTATTCTGCGAGAATACTAGACGGTCTCACGAAAACGCTGTTGGACACGTTTCCTTTGTGCATCGCCTCCTTCGCCCCCCCAAGCATCGGCCACGCGGCGACGCATCTCAACTGTCCGCAGACAGCACTGACATGATCTGAAGCAACGACACAAGCGACAATGCATTTCACAACAGCCGCGCCCTCAGCGCTGCTGGCGACCCTGCTCGCTGCGCCGCGCTTCGCATCCGCCTTCTACTTGCCCGGCGTCGCCCCGACGTCATACAAGGTCGGCGATTCGGTTCCCCTGCACGTCAACAGCATTAAGCCGATAGCCGGGCCGCAAGACGCACGCCTACATTCTGTCGTCTCATACGAATACTACCACCCCGGTTTCGGCTTCTGCAAGCCCGAAAAAGGCCCTGAATATGTGTCGGAGAGCCTGGGAAGCATCCTCTTTGGCGACCGGATAATGACCTCCCCGTTTCAGCTGTCAATGAAGAAGGAGGAAACCTGCAAGGCGCTATGCGAAGTTGAGTACCCTGAGCACTCAGTGGAGTTTCTCCGTGAGCGTATCGACGAGGGTTACAGCCTCAACTGGCTCGTGGACGGTCTTCCTGCCGGTCAGAAGATTGAGGACCGTCTAACAGGCACCTCCTTTTACAGCGCAGGTTTCTTCCTTGGCGCCCTCGACGAGTCCGACAACATTGTCCTCAACAACCACTACGACATCTTTGTCGAGTATCACGAGGTCGGCGGTAACGCGAACCAGCTTCGCGTTGTCGGTGTCCGCGTCGAGCCCAGCTCGAAAAAGTACAGCGGCGAGGCCGACTGCAAGGACGGCCACCCATACCTGGTCTTGCCCGAAACTGGCGCGCAAAAGGTAAAATACAGCTACAGCGTCTTCTGGGAAAAGTCCCCGACGGCCTGGGCTACGCGCTGGGACAAGTACCTGCACGTCTTTGACCCCAAGATCCATTGGTTCTGGCTCATCGACACGGCCATCATCGTCGTCATTCTTGTCATGACCGTCATGTCCATCCTCATGCGCACGCTTAAGAAGGACATTGCACGCTACAACCGCCTGGACCAGATCAACCTCGAGGACCTTAGCGGCACGTCCGTGCTCGAGGACGGTGTGCAGGAGGATTCCGGGTGGAAGCTCGTTCACGGCGACGTCTTCCGCAACCCCTCGCACCGGCTGCTGCTCTCCGTCCTGCTCGGCAATGGCGTCCAGATCTTCGTCATGACCGCCAGCACCATCGTGTTCGCGCTGCTCGGTTTCCTGTCGCCCTCTAACCGCGGGTCCCTCGGCACTATCATGATCCTGCTCTACACGCTCCTCGGCTCCGTTGGCGGCTACGTATCCGCGCGCGTCTACAAGGCCATGGGCGGCGAGCAGTGGAAGCTCAACATCGGAATGACGCCCCTCCTCGTGCCCACCATCGTCTTCGGCACCTTCTTCCTGCTCAACCTGTTCCTCTGGGCCAAGCAGTCGTCCGGTGCCGTGCCTTTCACCACCATGCTCGTTCTGCTCGGCATCTGGTTCATCATCTCCATCCCCCTCTCCGTCGCCGGCTCCTGGTTCGGCTTTCGCAGCGCCAAGATCGAGGCGCCCGTCCGCACCAACCAGATCCCGCGCCAGATCCCCCACTCGACCACCTACCTCAAGCCCATCCCCAGCATGCTCATCGTCGGCCTGCTGCCCTTTGGCGCCATCTTTGTCGAGCTCTACTTCATCATGAACTCGATCTGGTTCAGCCGCGTCTACTACATGTTTGGCTTCCTCTTCCTCTGCTACTCTCTGATGGTCGTCGTCTGCGCCGCCGTGACGGTCCTCCTGACGTACTTTTTGCTTTGCTCCGAAAACTACCACTGGCAGTGGCGCTCGTTCCTGGCCGCCGGCATGAGCGGCGGATACATCTTCCTCAACTGCCTCCTCTACCTCATCACCAAGGTGAAGCTCGGGGGGTTTGCCGGTACAGTTCTGTACGTCGGCTACAGCGCGCTCATTTCGTTCCTCTTCTTCATCCTGGCTGGTACGTTTCTCACCCTCCGCAGTTACCCCCTACGAGATGCATTACTAACATGTCCTAGGTTCCATTGGATACTTTGCTAGTTGGTGGTTTGTCATGAAGATTTATAAATCCATCAAGATCGATTAAGAATTTGCGAGGTGTGATGACAACGGTATAGGTCGATCAGAGAAGAGGAGAAGGAGGTAGCGAGAGCATTCAGGCGCGGATTTCAGTAACATGTCATGATAAAGGCCAGAGCGGCGGCATTAACTGGGGTCACAAAAAGATTTCTTCGTTTAGTACTTTGTAAAAATACAGAAGCCGATTTCCCTGTTGCCCGTTCTGTTGGCACCCATGAGACCATGATCGCTCGCTTAGAAATGTCGAAAAAGATGGCTGCAAGAAGACACGCCTCCACTAGTCGTCGTCATCATCATCGTCCAGATCATCCAGGTTAGTGAACTGGAACTGCTTCTTTTCCGGTGCCTGGGGCGCCGCGCCCCCCGGTGCGTCCGCCGAGCCCGCCACGACGCTCGCCCTGCGCCACTCCTCCTGCTCCTTCTCGCGTCGGCGCTCGCGCTCCAGCCGCGCGCGCTCCCTCTCCTCGCGCGCGAGCCTGTCGCGCTCCTGCTGCTCGCGGGCCTCGCGCTCCTCGCGCTCCTTGCGCTCCGCCTCCTCCCGCTTCCTGCGCTCCTCCTCCGCGACGGGGTCGAAGCCGCGCGGGTCGATGCCCTTCTCGACGAGGAGCTGGTTGGCCGCGAGCGACCCGGAGCGGATCTGGTCCTCCAGCGGCCACGGGAAGAAGACCTGGCCCGAGAGCGGGTTCAGGTACTGCGCCATGGGCTCCGGCAGGCTCGTCAGCAGCGAGGGGCCCGTGGAGGAGCCGCCGCGCTGCGGTGCGAGGGGGTGCTGCGCGCCGCCGCCGACGCCGACGCCGTTGACCGGCGGGACTCTGCGTCGGCAGCGGCGTCGTGGTGGCTGGCCGTTGCGGCAGGGCCGGGGGTCGCGCCGGCCGCGGGAGTTGTCGGCGCGGGCGTTACGGCCTGGGATTGCGATTCGCCAACGGTAGGACTCTGCAGCCCGGATGGAGCAACAGACGCGTTTATCGTACCCGCGGGCGGCATTGTCGTCTTGCTAATGCGCCGCGCATAGCTGAGCAGCTCCTCGTATGCGATGGGATAATTGGGCGCGGAGGGGAACTTTGTAGTATGCGTGTTGACAATGTCTCGGCGAGCGTTGGCAAGGCTGGTTAGAGTGTCCCGTATTTGAGCGTCGAGGCTGGCTGACGCTTCCCGCAATTCGAGGATTCGGAGGTAGTTGTTTTGGTGGGCTTGCACTGTTGTCCCGAGTTGTTAGTGAAGCCTCTCGAGGCGTAGCACAGTAAGCCCGAGATTAATCAGACCCCCGTGGTTTTGGATCTATTTACCCTGCTCGAGGCCCTTTGTTAGTTCCGCATCAGCAGCCACGACTTCCTCGGCGAGGTTCATGGACGGATGGTACTTGGTGACGGAGTCGATAAGGCTCGCCAGTGCCTTTTCCAGGCGCTCGAAGCGCCCATCGATAAACTTGTCCATGGAATAACAAGGTGGTCTTGTGCTTGAGGTGCCTGGACACGAGCGCAGTATGATCCAAAAGCAAAAAAGAAGTGTAGCTTGGTATTTGTGCCAGCTCCAGTTGGCTGTGGAAGGCCTTTGGTTGTAGACGGGCAAACATTGGCACTGTGCCGCTTTGAGCTTGAATGCAAGGTCGGCTGAGTGGGCCGTCATGGCGTTGCCTGATTGGCGGGTCATCCGACCAGTCAGCGCCTGAGGCCGCTAAACTATTCGGCCTTTCCCGGCAGCAAACTCACGCAGCTTCGTCTTGTTCTAACGCTCTCCTCGACATCTGGCAATTGTAACAGTCATTACGGCTCCAGCCCCCGATTCTAGTCAAGATGGTTTCCGCTGTACGTCAATTGGTCCAATCCCCTCGCAAGCGCACGCCGTGCGCCGTAGCACTACCAGAAGTGCCCCGTCCAATCGGCTCACTAACATTTCGCCTCTGACAGACTCCTTTCCGCCGCGCCGAATTCAAGAGCGCCTACGGCCCCAAGTATGTTTCGAATTTTAGTGCTCCGCTCCGTCCCCGATCGAATCTAGAGTGCCCAAGGAGCCTCCTGATGCAACCCAAGGCGCTCTCGACGATCACATTATGCGAGGCTTCGCGAAGGGCATGTGACGAGATGGAAATGCTGACACCTCATTTCAGGTACCAGTACCAGCCCAACTTCAGGGGTTGGTCCGGCCAGACCATGTTCCGCACGTAAGTGGCCTGTTTTATATATTTGGTGGGATCGGACTACGGCACGACGAACAACTTCAGACTCGACCGGATCTTGCATTGTGGTGTTAGCGATGGGGCCGGGGAATGAACGCGTGACAGCTCTATGCGAGTCGAAGTTCGAGCTTCCTCTGTCCGATTTGAACAGTCACAGATCGCAGATCGCAGCGTCGCAGCACGTCGCAAACGAACCCAGGCTAATCGGAACCCAGTGCCTTCCGTCTGTCTTTCTTCGGCGGCGGCGCCGCCGTGGCCGCTCTCCTCTTCACCTCTGGCATTCCTCGCATTCAAAATGACATTCTCAACGTAAGAAATATCCTTCGTGACAGAAAAAGACTGCAGCGACCTGACAGCTCTGCAGAAGATCCCTGGCATGGCCCAGTTTTACCACAAGGAGGTTCACCCTCAGGACAACGTGAGTTTACTTGCTGCCTTCCAGATGCTGAGCGCCTCGATACTAATACAATACGCAGCCTTTCTAAACACAAAATTACACCTCCGGATGGACTTGTATCAACGTCTATGCAGCGCATGGAGCTAGTTCCTTTTGTATAGATATCATTTACAATAGACCTTTGCATCAAGCAAATTAAGATCTGTTAAATTTTCCCAGTATCCGAAAGCCGTCGCGCAACTAGTTCTGGATTAATTCAATAGGATTGAAAATGCGACGTACGAAGTAGGCCTGGAAGTTGAAGCTCGCGTACAGTGTGGATATGCTCCGACACTGTCACTGCCCAAGCAAGCGCAATGAACAGCTTGCTGTCCTAGCTGTTCAGATACTGATGCAGAGCTTCGAAGCTCGCCCAATAAATCTATCCTCAGGCCGTCCGCTACACTTCTGTTTTGTTAACCCTTCTCTCATTTTCTTGGTCCTCCCTATTAGCAGCTCCTGCATGCTTTTGCCATGGCGGATGGGGATGTTCGGAGTACCGCAGCCCTCGCGGTAGGCGCGCTGCTACCCGCCCTGACTACCGTATTCTTTAATGGCATCCCGGGTGCCGTTGGCGGCAGCAATCTGCCGCGCTGGGGCGTCCGCCTACCGATTCTACTAACCTGCGCAGTTCAGGCGTGGTTTACGCTGGTTTCGATGGCTGTTCCGGAGCCATATCTTGTATGTCGAGGCCGAGTCGAATCTCAGTGACACCCCCCCCCCTGCTTGGCCATCGCTAACCTGACCACCTCAAGGACGAAATATTTCACATCCCTCAGGCGCAGAAATACTGCGATGGGCGCTTTTTTGACTGGGATGACAAAATTACCACGCCTCCCGGGCTGTACGAACCCCCCGGCTCTCCTCTCCATGATTTCTTGCTAACATGCGCTTCCAGATACTTCTTCTCCGTCGCCATTCACAGAATCGCCACAGCGCTTCGGATCCCACAGCTCAATGTCTGCGACGCGTTTAGCCTGCGCGCCGTCAACTTCGCAGGCGTCCTCGTCGTCAGCTACCTGGCGCTCCGGTGCCGACAGGCCATCGAGGCGCGGCAGCACGAGGCCCTCAGCAGTGCCGCCGCGCCAGCGCGCGTCCGCGCCTTCTCGCAGTACGCCGTGCACACGGCCGTCAACGTCGGCCTCTTCCCGCTGCTCTTCTTCTTCGGCGGCCTGTACTACACCGACGTGCTGTCGACGGCCGTGGTGCTGGCCGCATTCGTGAATCACCTGTCGCGCGTCGGCGCCGCGCGCAGCTCGGTGCGCAGCGACCTCGTCACGGTGGTTCTCGGCCTGGCGGCGCTGGGCATGCGTCAGACCAACGTCTTCTGGGTCGTGGTGTTTATGGGTGGCTTGGAGGCGGTGCACGCGGTCAAGACGCTGCGGCCGGAGAGGGTTAACCAGCCGGTGATGAAGTCGCTAGGTGAGCAGTGCTGGTACTTTGCCTGGAGGTACTCCGTGGGTGATATTCATGATTTGCCTGTCCACAGAGCATATCCTGATGGTTAGTAACTGTTATTCGTCACCTCAAGAAGCCCAGCGCTAACATACGCAGATATGATCTTTACTGCTCTAAGTATCGGTGTTGCAGTCGTCTGCAACCCACTACGGGTGATCAGACAGGTTTGGCCATACATCGCCACTCTCGGTTTCTTCGCCGCCTTTGTGCAGTGGAATGGCAGCGTCGTGCTTGGCGACAAGTCCAACCACGTTGCCACGATTCATCTTGCACAGATGCTTTACATCTGGCCCTTCTTCACCTTCTTCTCGCTGCCTCTTCTCCTACCCTCCGGCCTCTCCTTCCTCAACATGGTCTTTGCCTATTTCAAAACACCCGCCAGAGACCCTACGCGACCAGTTGAAGTCCACAGAGGTCCCCTCGGCGCTATAACCTACTTCTTCCAATCCAAAGTCCTTTGGCCAATGTACCTGGCCGCCACGACTGCCCTCTCCCTCGCTGTCGTTCGGTTCAATACCGTCATCCACCCGTTTACGCTCGCCGACAACCGGCACTACATGTTCTACGTGTTTCGCTACACGATCCGCCGTGGCGCCGCCCTCCGCCTCGCCCTCGTGCTGCCCTACACTCTCTGCCGCTGGGTCGTCTGGGACGCGCTCGGCGGCCACAACAGCTGGTCCGGCGAGGACCAGCCGACAGCCTTTGTCAGCCATCCGTTCTGGATACCCTCGTCGTCCAAAACCAGGCGGCAGACCAGCACCCCGTACCCGCGGTTGCCGGAGGCGTCCTCCACGGTGGAGAGCCGCAAGGCCAGCGAGGCCGAGCTCAAGACGCGCCTCGAGCAGGACAGCCTGCACCTGTCGAAAACGTCCGTGCCCACGTCCACGGGCCTCGTCTTCCTGCTCGCGACGGCGCTGTCGCTCATCACGGCGCCGCTGGTCGAGCCGCGCTACTTTATCCTCCCGTGGGTGGTGTGGCGGCTCATGGTGCCCGCGTGGCGGCTCGGGGACCACCTGCGCGGCGGGATGCTGGAGGGCAGCGCGGCCGTGGAGGCGCTGGCGCACTGGAGCAGCACGTATGACCTGCGGCTGTTCCTGGAGAGCGCCTGGCACATGGCCGTCAACCTCGCGACGGGATACGTCTTCCTGTACAAGCCGTACGTGTGGCGGGCCGAGGACGGGACCGTGCTGGAGGGTGGCAACCTGCAGCGGTTCATGTGGTAGCTGCATCTACTGTTGCGCTTAACATGTATAATCCAGGTGACTTTAGGAGAGCTTTCAACTTGTAGCGTGTGATTGAGCTATTGAGCTTCAGAGGGCCAGGTGCATGACTACGCGTCGCCTCATCCGTATATATATCCAGACAGTGGAAAAAGAAAAGGTAGAAATCATAAATCGTCAAGAAGAAGAAAAAAAACGCCATGCCAAAACGCCGTAAAAGAAGAAGGGTCGAGAAGGGGACCCGGTCAGAAAGAGACTTGTCTTTCTCAATGTCTTGCCAAAGGACTTTGCGTTCCCAGAGAAGCAAGCAATCTTTTTTTTTTAATCTCGTTTCCAGTTTCCATTCTCCCCTTCTTGCCATGATCCCATGATTCACATCAACCCATTTTCTTATTTTCTTCTTTTTTTTTTACCGCCGCTACAGGCTCAACCGGTCCAGGCTCAGGCCGTCGTTGCTGCGCACGCGGCGTACGACGCCGAGCTTGAAGAAGCGCTCCTCGCCCGTGGCGGTGCGCCCGCCTATATACCACTTGTCCGCGCCGAGCACGTCGCGGAAACCCTCGCTGCTCGAGTCGCTCCCGCGACGACGACCGCCGCTGGGGATGGGGATTCCGACCGTCGCTCCCCCGCCGCCGCCGCTGTTGTTGCTGCTGCTGCTGCTGCCGCTGCTGTTGGGGGTCTGCAGCGTCACGCCGTGGCGGTGGCCGGCGTGGTGATGGTGGTGGTTTGCGGCGGCGGCGGCAGCGGCGGCAGCGGCCAGGGCGCTGGTCGTCGTGCCGGGCGAGGTTGACGGCGCCACCTGCTGCTGCGCCGGGGGATGCGCCGGCGGTGCTGCGCTGCTGCGACTTGCCGGCGCTGCCCTGGCTGGTGGAGGA
>MWMN01000275.1:0-13129 GCA_002968875.1 Cordyceps cicadae
GAGAAAAGTGGGTATATTTGTAGAGACCTATTTTTCTCCTTTTTATCCTTACAAATCTAACGGTTTGTATTAGTCACTATAATCGAGACTATAAGACTGTCCCCCTTTAGCTACTAGGCTAATAAACCCCTACTAACCTAGACTACACTAGAATATAGAGGCAAGATAGAGTTTATAAGTTATATAATAATTCCACTATTAAGATGACAATTACTACATTTAAAATGGCTAGACGAGTGTGCCTAGTAGTTAGTGGCGGGCTACGTTAATCTCACACTTTAATACCTAGCCACTAGGCAGCGCTATAATATATTAGGGATGTAGAGCCCTCGTCTAGGTGGGTCTCCTAATAGATACTAGAATACTCTAGCACGCTAATTAGTGTAATATAATAAGATATATATAAACAACCTATAAAGTGGGTAATTAGTAAACAGTATAGTATAAGGCTAGAACTAAGTGTATTATTCTATCTATATAGGTAGCTCTTAAGAACCTTTATTAAATATAAGGGATCTTAGTCTAGGTAGGTATAATATAAATACTAAACGTTTCTATTATATCTATAGTTAGTGCTTTAATAATATGTCCCTTATAAGAATAGTATAAGTTTAGCTATAGTCTAAAACACAAGTGTTAGTAGTGGTTAGTACACACTAGTCTAGTAAACTATTAAGTTATATAGATCTATTATAGTGCCTTATTTTTAAGCTTCTAATTAGCTATAATTAGTGTAGTAATCGTCACTATAGAGACTGCCTGTCTAGAGTAATAGCTAAATCACTAAGAATAGGGAGAACTAGTCTAATAAGTCTAGGCATTAGTAATACGGCTATTAGTATAAAGCTATAGTTTTTAAGGGCAGTTATCTCTATTACTATGATTTCTTCTACACTACTACCTAATAATAACACTATAGTTATTTAGTGTATAATTAGATTCACCTCCTTAATTACACTGTTAAAAAATTAACCCACTAGCCTAAGGACCCTTTTGCTTACTGTGATGGCTAGTAAACACCCACTAATAGCCGCTCGATTTTAGCTGTTATAGCGCACACTAAATTTAAAAGATAGTGTGGGAGCTAAAGCTGTTATTATACTAAAGAATAAATTGTTTTTAAGTTTATCTATAACTTTAAAGATCGAAATTAGCGTTAGTAATTATTACCTGGCTGGCCATAGTGGGTCGCCTAGTGGATACTAGAGTGCACTCTATTGTGGAGGCAGGCGCTACGAATATGCTAGATAACCCTGCTAAGAATAGAATGTCGACGTAGGCGTAGTGGCGGAGTCTAGTAACAATTCACCGATGACATTAGTGGCGCCGTGCGAAGCCCTGATTTAGAGATGAAGTGTTAGCTGTTAATAGAGCTGGCCTTCCCTTTTTTAATGACTGAGAGTAGTGATAGGAGACATAGTCTAGTAGCTTTGAACAAGCTAAAAATACTCATCTTGCCTACCTTTTAACAGTGTAATTGAGGAGATGAATCGTGATTTCTAATAACTGACGTCACAAGTCACCACCAGCCATTATATTGTTGCGCCGTGTCCCTATTCCGCAGCGCCCTGTGCGTTCATTGTTTTTTAGCGAACCCTCTTGCCAATACGTCAGTACCGTCTTATCATGTGACGTCCCGGTTGGTGACTATGATTAAACGTCACACGATTAGCTTCTTTCGGAGCATGGAGAAACCGATGAGAACCCTAGGCCGTCTCTGGAAGTAGCCGAGTGCCTAACCGGTGATTCAGCCTTGACATCTCGACAACGTACATCCTTGCCCACTCCGGAGTTTGCTAGATCGCGAACCACTAGCCCATGGTGCAACTCCTCGCTCTGGGATGCTGCGTCCCCACAGACACGCTGTACTTCTATCACGGCAAATGACGAATGCGCGAAAAAGGCGTCAACCTCTGAGATACCGCGGCGCGTCGACGGCCGACTGCTCCAATCGAGCACTTGCAAGGAGATGACGCCTTTCAGGAAGCGAGAGACTTGGTTGTCGATTTATTTGGCCCAGACACGTGGCACGAGGAGGCACGAAGGCTACGGTTGTAAAGTATGGGCAAGATTAAATAGTACATGGTTATATTGGTGGTTTATAATGACTACCTTCTCACAGCGTACCGTTCGGGCTCGGAAGAACCCGTCTCGGCCAAGATAACATCTTCTTTATTGCATGAGATCCTTCCCCGGCGTGAACGTGTCTAAGCCTATCTCACAGATTATACGGATTGTAGAGAACGCCTCAGCACACCCGGCACACCCGGCACACCCCGCTTCGTGCTGCTATAGCTAAACTCATCCCCCTTTCGTTTCCTTCCCGCCTTGGAAAGTTCAGACAATCGTTTGTGTTTAGGTGGTGGTAGGACGGTTGCCTGATCGAAATCGATCACCATCACGCGGCATCGCTCAGCGTTCCAGAGCAGGTTGGGCTCACGTTCGTCTTGGTGGTTCACACCATTCTCATAGATCGTTTGTATGGATCGCTGCGCCTCCCATTCCAGATTTGACCGCGTCGTATCCATCGCCACCCCAGCCCATGACATCAACATCATATGGATCACGTACGCACCGCCAGGCAAGAGGTAGCCAGGACGGAACGAGACCATGCCCAGGTGCACAGGCACCACGTCGCCCTGAAGCCTTTCAAGTCGCTGATAGATACTGCACTCGTGCTCTAGTCGCCTCGAATGTGCGGACACGGTGCCCTTGCCGACAAAAGTGTAGCCGAAGCGTGCCAGTTCTAACTTGAACAGCACTCCACTAGAACCATATTTGCGCCGGCCAATGAGGGCATCACAGTTCCAGTACGGGTCCTGACGCAGCTGCTCACTCATGAGTTCAGTCAGGTGCTGAGCGTCGATCGGGTGGTGTGTGTTGCCGCCAACACCGTGATAGAGCACATTAGGGCACCTGCTGTCCAGTTCACGACCCAGCTTGAGGCCAAGAAGACAGGCTTGTGTGCAGTATTGTTTCGTGGGCGCCGGAGCAGAGACTTCGGTGCCTTTGTCTTTGCTCTTCCTGCTAGAGTCCTTCTCTCCCTTGTTGACGCTAGTTCCTACTCCGCTCTGGCGGCGTTGATTGTCCTTTGCTCCGCCTTCTTCGTCTTCATCGCGCCACTCGGGAGGCGCCGTAGAATCTTTGCACGATGCCTTCGACCGCAAAGTGATTATTCGGGTCAACGGGGATGCATCGCAAGTAAAAGACTTATCTGTGCCCCGCGAGGGCAAAGATGAAGATGAGTCTGTGTCGTCTGACTCCTGCGGAGTAACCGGGTCCGTGTATGCTTCCCTTTTCCATTTTTTCAGAATGCCCTCCGTCTGGTTCATTGCCTCCTGGAGCGGACGGCCCGTAAGCGCCTGAGAGCGGAGGCTCAGCAGACAAAAGCTGGCAAGCTGAGCCACTGCAGTCTGAGACACTTGTTCGACATGAAGCTCAGCTGCTGGTCGAATCACCATTTTGTCTGGTACGCAAAGGTGCCAGCGCAAGACAAGTGGCTCTGCTCGGTTGTAATAAAGAAGCACCAAGGATTTCCCAGCGGCGACATAGCCATACCCAACTCCATACCACAGCATATAATTGAAGACTTGTATCAGTGCCATGGCAATCTGCGCTGCTTCTCGCTCTTTCCTTCGAAGCGTCGAGTCTGTTTTGTACTGGTCGGTCCGCGCCCACTCGTAGACATCCATGAACAGCGTCTCGTTCTCGAGAGCGGCCTCGAGATCCTTTACGGCAAACTTGTGCGCAGCCTTGTAATCATACATGAAAGCTGGGCTCTCGTTCCCGTCTATGCCTGTTCGGATGCCACCTCCGTCAGGCTGCTGCTTTGCCCTCCCTGTTTTGATCTCACCCGCAATATCTTCGGTGAGGTCATTGAAGTTGCGGATGCCATTCATAAACATTAAATCTGTGATCTGGTACTTCTGACACAGCTCTTTATCAGCCCAAACGGGCGCCAGAATCATCCATGTCGGATCTTCGACTGCTGTTTTTTCGAAGTGGTCGATAGCATTCTCATAACCGGCCTTTTTCCGCTCGAAGTTGATTCCGTTATCTCTTGTTGTGCTCGCTTGCTGAAAAAGTCGCCTCCCACCGCAGACGCGGATGATATCGTTAAGGTGTTCTTGTCGTTGGTTGTCGGTAAAGGCATGCCAAGGGCGAAGCCACCTAGGATAGTATTTGCCGTCGACAGATGTTGCGAAGCCAGTAGAGCTCTCCGACGGGCCAGCAAGCCTGAGTTTTTGGTACAGGTCGAAGTGACAGTTGTGCAGGTACTCTGCTAGAGTCGTCTTTCGGTTTTTGCGCCGCTCTTTTTCCTTTTCGCGCCGCTCGTTCTCCTCACGCGCCTTTGCTTCTTCCTCACGCGCCTTTGCTTCTTCCTCACGCGCCTTTGCTTCTTCCTCACGCGCCTTTGCTTCTTCCTCACGCCCCTTTGCTTGCTGCAGCTGCCTTTCGAGCTCCCGAATTCTTCTTTCAGACATCGTGATTATTAGTATGGGTAAGATTAGAGGACCGCTGGATAAATGGATGACGTTGATTAGGCAAAGTTGCGGGCCCAATTGTCGAGGCCATTTGAGTTCTCCACTGGAACAGTAAGTTGCCTAGGCCACGTGCCCACTGTTGTTGATGCCTGATGTAGAACCTAGTCACATGCCCGATTACGGGCACCCGTTTACTATCGTTCTGAGCTTCTTCGCTGGCTACCCAAGCACTGGGCTGCCTAAGCACTGAGCTGCTTAAGCAAAGTGGTTTAAGCTAAGCTGCCTATGTATAGCCTTGCCTGAGACCTAGATTGCTGCTTGCCTGTGGTACATTGCTCTGGAGCGAGTTTGGAGCGCCGAGTGCTCCTGCCAGGGACAATGGAGACCACTTTTCGTCGCAGGCCATTGGGCTTCAGCGCATTTAGGCCAGAGGCAGCAGATGCAAGCAAACTAGGTCTACACTTCACTGCAGGGGACAAGCTAGCTATCCCGCAGTGGTCTGCACATTAACTACTGGCCCAAAATCTAGCTAACTAGTTCAGGGCATTTGGACTCGTTCAACCATAGTGGGCAGGATTATATCTAGCTACAGTAGGTCCAAGGTAATTCCGCTCCAAAATTTTGTACTAGTCAATTCAGACAGGACCAGAGAGCTACCATCGTAGGCTCAGAGCAGCCAAGGTAGGGCAAAGAAAATAGTTAAATGCAGATAATCTGCCGATGCTCTACTCGTTACTATGGCTATGTATTTACAGAGGACGACTATTTCTGCCTGAAAACTTCTCAATAGACATCGTCATTCCCGCCCCTATAACCGGCATGGATGGCTAGCAGCAATGCCTGACCACATGCCCGCAGCCAGTCGAAACCAAAGCAAAATTCTTCCGCAAAACAGTATAGTAGTGGATAGTGGACAGGAGTGCAGTGACCCAACGATGTAAGATGCCCACAGCTTTAACCCAATTAACATAGCCAAATAGGGAGCCAATAACTTGCAGCTGCGTTACTGTCCAGGCAAGAGCCTAGCCGCAGTGAGCGGAGCTAGTTCTTCGGTGAGAAGAGCTACAGCAGACTCTCCGAGGCCATGTTTGATTAAGATTTCGCTGTCTGTCAGAGCAAACAAGTCTGTCAACACCACCATACTCTGTCACACGAAGGCCCGATATGGGTGCTGTACTCTGTAGAAGCTTCCGTAGTTGTCACCGTAGTAAGAGGACGGTAACAGGTGCGAAAGTGTTAAGTTTTGTTATACCAGCAATATGAATATATGATATCAGCTGGCTGTGACGTAATATCTTGGGTTTATATCATGTGACAGATTGCCGTGGGCAGTCATAGGCGGGGTTGCCCAGTATAGTGGGGACTCGTCGGGTTTGGCCACGACAGCCATTCTCGTCAGGCCACAATACTGGTACTTGCTTCAATCAGCCATCAACGTTTCCTACAGAAATAATGGCTCACCGCTCTCGACGCGCTTGAGTCCACCTGCACGTGCGTTATGCAGTGCTAATCAGCTACGCTGTCATTCTACGAAGCCGTTTAAACTCGGACCAAATTTCCTTTAGGACTGTGCTGTTCGCGAAAAATGCCGAAAGGGAATGACAAAGAAAAGAAAGGGAAAGGGGGTCACAAGGACGCCGCAGTGAGTTGTCACTCGCAATAACGTTAATATCACCGCTGACTGGAGTTGCCAGGTTGGAGACATGGCGCTTAGAGGACAAGCGGAATTTATTCAAGGGAAAATTTTCGGGCCGTTCGAAACCGCATGTCAGGTGGACGGCAAAGGTAAACTTATCCAAGTTTACGATCCGAAGACCTGGCCCGGCTCGCCAGCATACTGGGAATATGAAGACGAGGAGAATCCTGGCTTTAGTCACGTTCCAGCAGGATGCAAAGTACGAGTGGTGAAGGCACTTGTGGCGTTTATACCACTTGCATCTCAAGCTTCTCCATGACTTCTGTTCCCTCGTCGAAGCCGAGCAATAGCTGAAGAGTGATGTCGCCCCCGTTTTTTGGCGTCAAACCCTGTATACAGTCTGTTTTTGTCGAACCTCCCGTTCGTCGTTCCCATTTGTATTGATCGCTTGCCTGAACGGCATGGGCAAGGTCGGAGCCTAACGTCGCTATCGCATTGATAGAGGCTTCGGAATATTTGTATTCGATTTCTGCATAAACGCTGTTAGCAAGCTAGGGTTGAAAGGCGCTTCCTGTACTTACGTCTCTCAACGTTTGCATGCTGAATCGAACTTGATGTGTTGGCTGGATTCATTGTTGTTCTTCGTGAGATGCCGAGCTTTGCCGCATAACTCTCAAGAATCGGATGTTGGAAGGTAGCATGACTGGTTTTCAGATAGCTTAGTAGCGAAACCCTCTCTGTGCTGTTCAAATCAACTATCCTCCGCTTGCCTAATCCTTTGGAACACAGCAAGGCCGTTCCAGCGCCACATTGATCACGAACATCAGAGAAATTGCTTGTATATCTTTTCCCGGCGTCGTGCCTGCTCATTTTGCATTATTTTAGCGGCCGTAGACATTAGACCAGATGCATCATCCACGCGTTGCAAAACAGTAAGCTTATGCACCGTAGATTGTAGTTTCTCGACGCAGTTTCTGACGCTGGGTGACAATCCGTTGACAGACGACCGCCCAGTAAGCTCCATTTCCAGGGAAAAGACTGTTTGTCGGGCAAGCCGAAGAAGAGTTTGCAGTTCTTCGGTGTTAATCTCGTCATAGCTGTCTTGATGGGAAAAGCCCCGCTTGCCTCCGGCGTTCATTAGTAGGCGTGGAGATTCCATAATTTTGAGGGGTTGCAGAAGAAGGTGCAAGCATCAGGATAATGTTGGGGAAATAATGGGTATATACGTGGTAACTACCGGGCAAAGTGCCATTGTATTTATATACTGGGGTGTAGCGCTCGGTTAACGGCATAGTGCATAGCTGCTTAATTCTCTTTACTAGTATTTGCCCACTATCTACCGACTTAATAGCCAGAAGATGACCGGCAAGTTTCCAATAATTACCCAGCAAATACCCAGTAAATACCCAACCATATGTCGAAGTTTCTACTGGCTTCCAGATGATAGATGCAGCCGTCCACATTAGTGTTCCATGACTTAACACCGAGAAACACTATTTATCATGGTTTTTGAAGTGTAGAAATCGATGTGCCGTTATTGGGAATCTCAATGACGAGGTGGCTCACAGTAGCCTCGCTTTTTACATGGATGGAAGGTGATGAATCACAAATAGTATGCATACGGTTTGCAGTGTACCCTTCCTCAGATGGCGATATTCTACAAGTCTTCCGTTTCTCTACTTGGCCTTTCGACTACGTACACTATTACCATACTGGTAGCATTCTTAGGCTTCTTCCTTCCAGTTTATGTATATAAGGCTGCTGTTTCCCAGTATGTCGCTTCTCTGCCTCTTGACAAATTCTATTCTCAAAAATCTGCAAAGCTCTCTTCACTACCGCCGCAAGCGATCAACATGCCATCCGACATTTTCGGTGCTCTTTATTCGCAGATGTCCTTTTTGGACACCTTTTTCCCTGGTTTTAGCATTGCGTTAAGCTATATCTATCCCCTCACGTCCAGAAAATCTCATCTCGGTGCCCGCCTACTCTGCATGTATGGCCTAGTCACTTTGTTAATAAGGTTTGTGTATAGCCGTGTTGCTAAGATCGTGGAGAAATATTTCAGTTGGTCTACTATCTTAATGTTATAGGAGCTACCTAAACTCTAACCGTTCTTAGCGTTTTCTATAGAGGTCCTCTATACCGATGATTCGTACGAGACCCTAAGAAACTGGGTGCAATCTTAGCCGTTCGCTATAGAAACTCGATCCACGATTATGACCCTCGGAAAGCGAGCCGAGCCAGGGAATAGAGCGACAAAGAACACATTATAGTACAGTCTAATGAACTTATATAAGTCTTTTTAGTATAAAAGCAAGCTTCTTTACCTACGCGCTATCCTAGAGGAAGGGTACTTATATTGTGAACGGTTTCTACTCTCCTATATAGGTACGTTAAACGGAATTCTAAAAGAATTTCTTCACGATTACTAGGTCACGCTAGAGAAAGAAACAGAAAGTAAGACATTAATTTATATAAACAGCGATAACCGCTAGAATCTCACTACGCAGCGGGGTTAAAAGCGGACAGATACTATTATCCTTCCTAAGGACGTGAAAAAGGACTTCTTTAATAACATTATAGAGTACCTTAACCTAGAGACAGTAGCTTAGTACACTAAGCACGACTAGCTCTACTACTATAGCTATTTACTCTATAGTGCGCCTAGAACTAGTAAAATAAGTCTTAGCTTAGTGGCTACTAGACAGTTTAGTCTAGACGTCTATATAATAAACCTATCTAAAGTTAATAATATAAAACTAAGCAACCTAATATATAAACTACTAATATAATATATCCTCCTCTTAGAGGATGTTAATACAATTAAAAGTATAAAGAGTTATAAAAACAGTAATACTAGGTTAAGTATAAGTAGTAGTGTAACACTCTCTAGTCTTCTTAATATAATTAATAGTGTAGGTTCTATAGAGGGAAGAGCTTTAATTATAATAACTAACTATATTAATCGCCTTAACCTAGTAGTAATTTAACTAGGTTATATAGATAAGATAGTTAAGTTTAGGTTAATAAGTTAAGAGATACTACTAGGGCTATTCTAATATATCTATCTACCCTTATCTAGTAAGACTAAGAGAGTAGGAGATAAGAATAAAGGAGTCGTTAGTAACTAAGACACTTAGGATACCTAGAAGTATATCTAGGAGCTAGTAGTAATATTTATTAATTATATACCTACTATAAAATATAGCCTAGTTTAGATCTTATTATTTCTAATCGTGTATAGGCACTCGCTTTAAGACATAGTGGAAAATATTATCTCCTAGGTTAAAAATAGGGGGGAAGGTTTTATTCCTCTAAGGCGCCAGACTTCTATAATAAACACGAAGAGGGAGGAGGTAGTAAACGTGTTCGTTAGTATAGATAATATATAGTCGTGGTTAACTGTGTGTTAGTTTATAAACTACTAGCTACTAGTCCTTATCTATTTTACTATTAGTCTATATACAGTATCTATTAAGCGATAAATATATTAAATTCCTTAAAGGCGGTTATACAAAACACGAGTGGACGGTTTCTTATACCACGCACTGAGTTTAGCGCAGCCGGTTCTACGCAGCATCTCGTTCTACCCGATCATAGGACTTTGGATTGTGGCCCTTATGCATTGCTTCGCCCCTATAAATCACCCTGCCAAACGGTCCCAACGCCCAAGCCCGCAGAGAGGGACACACCGTTCAGAGCACACACTTTTCTACTCACGCCCACAAGCCCGCTGTATCTCTCTTCACCAGAGACGAACCTACCCCGCTCACCGAGCAAGGCAGCTCTCTTACGCGGACGGGAAAATACCAACGAGAATAAAGCTACAACAACAATACCTTCTAATAATGGGATAGAGTAACGCAAGAGAGTAGACTCCTTCGACTCTCGAGCCGCTATCGTGCCGTTCAGCAGCTTAATCACAGCCGGTTTGTTCTCCAATCCATCGAGTCCACACTACACGCGGTCATCTCCGCCTTTGGCCAAGTCAACAGGGCTAAAGTCACGATCATCTTTCGTCGTTGGGTCTCGTTAGGTCAGCCCCTGCGGCCAGCGATCGTCGCATAACCTCTACCTTCCACATCTGCGCCGCCAACGACAGCGGTGTCTTCCATTCGCTATTTGTCGAGTTCCGGTCTACCCTTGCGTGCGCTAGTAGTAGCTCAACCATGTTAACATGGCCGTATTGTAATGATAGGGGAACATGGTGGGCAGGAGTGAGCAATCGCATATATTTGGATTAGGCGATTTTTTGAGACTGTCTACGGCTGCATTCATCAAACGCAACGGCTGCAGATAACGGAAGCTTCGAAGAAAAATTGAGCTCTTGACGTCTTGGTAGCTGTTTTGTATTGATATTTAATATTTAGAAATGCTGACTGTTCGACCGTATTTTTACGCGCCGTGCTAACAATTGTGAGAAACATCTTCCGTGTCCTGTTCGGCATTCGCGGTTGCTCTTGCTAGTATTCTATGAGCCCCCATAGCCCGTTAACACTCACGGCTGCCGTCCTCGCTAGACATTCACACATACCTTTAACAGGTTCGCGCATTATGGCTAGGCTAGCTACACACACTATATCGTCGACCTTTCGTCTTATCCCTTGCTTTTCGACCTATAGTATTACTCTTAACCAGTTTGTGTAGTCACTATAATCACTGGCCGCTATAAGAATACGCCTACACTTATTAGAACTATAGTTAAAATATAGTGATTCCGTCGATTATTACGCATTTTAATGTAGTGTTTTATAACTACTATTCGCTAAAGGTTACTAATAACGCCTTTCTATAATCTAAGCTATTCTCGCTCTTAGATTTAGATAGGCTATAAGAGACTAGTAGGCTAAGTAAGCTAGCTGTCTAAGTCTATCTAAGCGATTATAGTAGAGGTCCTCTAGAGTAAGGTGTAGGGTTCTAAATATAGATAGGCCTTATATCTACTCTATTATAGTTAACCTTCTAGTGTTTATATAGTCTAGGGGCCTTTACTACTATATTATTATTAGAAAGGCTATTAGTATAACTATTATTAGAATTAGTTAGTAAAGGCGACTAGTCCACCTTATACTTTATATTATAGCTACTATCCTTACTGTTACTATTACTAGAACTTCTATTATTATTATAGTTATTATTATTACTATTATTACTATTGTTACTATTACTACTACTATTATTATTAATATCACTAAGGAGGCTATTATAATTACTATTATTAGCTATATTATTATTACTATTAATAGACACTAAATTGTTATAAATAGTACCCTTATATAGTTAAGTCTACTATAATAGCTTAGTATAGTAGCTTAGTTTATAATTATTATAATAACTTAAGAGTGACTTATCTATATCCTCTACCTACCTATAGCCTTATATAGCCACCTTAGTAGGTATACTTACTAAGTGCTAACTTAAGTCTACCCTATCCCTAGACGCCTACCTTAGGGGGTCTAAGGGGGTAAAGGATATAGAAGGTAAGCACTACACAGCCCTATCTAACTCGCTATTCACTATAGGGCCTAATAAAACGTCTTATAGTGTATTAGGTATAGTTATTATTATTAATACTACTATAATAATTAGTCTTAATATCCGTTTTATTACCTTTATTTAATAGTTTATTAGGACTTAGACTAACTCACTTAGTAAGGTACTATTTAGCCTTATTATAGTCTCCTAGCTAATATATTTAGTTTTCTTAGGAGATAGAATGTTATTATCTATTTTACTATCTAACTCTAATATAGACTCTAACTCTAAATTAGTAGAAATAAGTATTACCTTATATTAACTCCCACTTACTACTCTATATAAAGGAGCTTAGGATAGGTATAAAAACATTAAAATTAGTATAGATAGTCTACCTTTATACTTAATAACTTCTAAGCCTATTATAGGCGTAATATTATATTTTTAGCTAGCCACTATACTAGTTAAAGAGGCCTCCTAGTTATAGGTGGAAATGACTGTTATACTACTACTATAATACTTACCTATAAAGGAAAAAAAATCTAAACTTATTAGGAAAGGCTAACTTTAGCTTTAATTCTTACTAAATAGCTTAGGCTTACACACTATTTAAGTATATAAATGTCTAAGTTATTTACTTAGATATCTATAACCGTCTAGTGCTAATAGCTCCTAAGTTTATAAGAATACCTCCTATACTAAGGCAATAATAACAACCACCTTATAGTAGAATAAAGACAATAAGCCTAGTATAGCCTAGCTATAGGTCTAGCTCTACACTAATTATATAATTACTAAGTAAGACGAAGTGTGCTTTTATATCTATATAGCCCGTCTATATACTATAGGTTATAGCTTAAAATGTTAATAACACATCACCTTTTAGTACTACTAAGGCGGCCTATCCAATTATATAGTATAGCTAGAAGTATAGGATATAGCTAGTAGACTAATTCTTAAAGCTATGACTATAATTAACTACTCTATAGAATAACTAAAAGTAGGACACTACACTTAGTGATACTAACATTTTCTGGCTAGTAAGAAAGCTATAACGTATATATACCCTCTTTAGGAAGTACATCTAAAACATTAAGTAGTTATAGCCTTTACTATACCTAGCTTAGTAACGTATTAAGGCTAATCAGTCTATTAAGCAGTCTAGAAATTCAGCCTAGAGAGCTATTATAGCTAATATAATTTCTATAAACTAGGTTTACTATTGTATTATAAGGCATTTTTATAATTAACTATATGAAGGTATATAAGGTTATTATAAAGTGGAAGATAATAAAACTTAGTAAGAAGTTCTCTTATAAACATAAGAGAAGTAAAGGTTATAAATTCATTACTTATTATATACTATTTAGTATAGGAAAAGGTTACCCTTTATATAGTTAAGTACTTAAAAGTCTATTTAAGTCTAGACCTTTATTAAACATTAGAGATATAGTATATAACCTCATTCTAATATTATAGTAACATTATAGATAACTCTAATATTAGAATTAAGGTTTAATAATATTATAATTAT
>MWMN01000276.1:0-12618 GCA_002968875.1 Cordyceps cicadae
GGCGGCCAGAGCGGAGGTCGCGTACGGGGTGGTGGTGTCGGCGGCGGAGGACGGGCCGACGCGGAGGACGGAGGCGACGCGCGGGTCGGCGGCGAGGTCGGCGGCGAGGACGGTCTGGTAGGCGAAGCCGGCGTCGTCGCCGCCGAGGGCGATGCGGAGGTTGGAGGGCATGGTGGAGGGTGAGAGGGAAAGATGAGAGGGAAGGATGAGAGGGAGGGATGAGAGGGAGGGATGAGAGGGAGGGATGAGAGGAAAGGATGAGAGGGAAAGATGAGATGAAAGGAAGAGAGGGATGGAAAGTGAAGGATGAGAGGGGGGGGGATGGCGAGCTGAGGAGAAGAGGTTCAGCGGTTGTATAGGGGACTCGACCGGACTCAACTGAAGCTGTTTAGATGAGGGCTGAAATTATACTTTTTTGGTTGAAATATATGGCTGCATTTATCGACACGGCATCATCCCATCCATCTAGGCCGTGCGTCGGTATTGACGTTATCCCAATGCATTGTGTGTGCCTCGAGACGCGGTCCCTTCCCCGGGTGGTCGACACCCGAGGACAATAGCCGGGTCGGCCAACCACCAGCGGAGGGAGCAGGCTTGTCTCGACTAGCCATTGAATCAAGGCCATTCCTTCATTAACTGGCTTATTAATGAATTGAAACCCTTTTCATCGAGCAGAGCGCTTCGCGAATGCCCTTCCTTGTAGCTGGCAATTGCCTCCCCCCGACCGCGACACCCACTACTTGCTTGCTTCCTGGCAACCATTTTCAAAGCTTCACATTCCGTACATCGACCGTCCCCTCATCCCGAAATCATGGCAACCTGGGATCCCACCAAGAACAAGACCTACCAGATCCTCAAGCACGCCGAGGACCACGGCTACGGCGTGCTCGCGCCCATCGCCTACAACATGGAGCACGTCCTCGCCTTCGTGCAGGCGGCCGAGGCCAAGCGCAGCCCGCTCATCATCCAGGTCTTCCCCTGGGCCGTCACCTTCTCCGCGGGGCTGCTCGTCGTCGCCGCCGCGCACGCCGCGCGCGCGGCCTCGGTGCCGGTCGCGGTGCACCTGGACCACGCGCAGGACGAGCGGCTGATCCGGCACGCGGCCGACGCGCTGCCGTTCGACAGCATCATGGTGGACATGAGCCACCACGAGATGGGGGAGAACCTGGCGCGGACGGCGGCGCTGGTGCGGTACTGCCACGAGAAGGGGGTGGCGACGGAGGCGGAGCCGGGCCGGATCGAGGGCGGCGAGGACGGCATCGCGGACACGGAGGACCTGGAGGGCAGGCTGACGACGGAGGAGCAGGTGGAGGAGTTTGTGGCGACGGGGATCGACTTCCTGGCGCCGGCGTTTGGGAACGTCCACGGCGAGTACGGGCCGCGGGGCCCGGAGCTGCAGTTTGACAGGTGAGCGAGATACTTTGGGGGGGGGGGGATGATGGTGGTTGAATCCTGGGCACGCACTGACAATACACGTTGTTGGGTTAGGTTACAGAAGATCCGGGAAAAGGTCAGTGGCCGCGTGCGTGTCGTGCTGCATGGGACCAACGACTTCCCGGAGCCCGTCATGAGACGGTGCATCGAGGGGGGCGTGTCCAAGATCAACGTCAACAAGCTGGTGCTGGACGACTACCTGGTCCATCTGCAGACGACGGCACCCAAGCTCAACCTGACAACGTCCATGGAGCAGGGCGTCAAGGCGGTGCGGAAGCTGATGGAGTGGCAGATGGACGTGTGCAAGTCGACGGGGATGGCGGATAGAGGGTGACGGGATAGATGACAGACGATTCGGAGGAAAGGAAGGGGGAAGAGTATCAAGATAGATCCAGACTCGTAAAGACAGGCTGCTCTGCTACAAGTACAATACAAAATACAATATAGGAACAGAAACGCTCGACCAAAAGCACCTTGTCCAGAATCCCGCCGTCACCGCCCATCATCATCATCACCACCACCACCATCATCATCATCACCAAGCCCTCCGTAATCATCCGCGTCCACCCTCTCCCAGTCCCTCCTCAGATCCTCCCTCCAGCTCTTCATCGGCGGCCAGCCCACGCGCGCCTCGCACGCCTCCATCAACCCGACGATCCTCTCCCTCCTCGCCGGCTCCGTCACGCACAGCCCCGCGCCGTACAGGCACTGCGCCGACAGCACCTGGCAGCCCTCCTCGGTCAGCCGCATCGCGATCCCGCAGATGGTGCCCACCGCCTCCGACAGCGTCCGCTGCATCTTCCGGTACCCGCGGAACCCCCCACCACCACCACCACCGGATCCGCCACCGCTGCCGCCGTGCAGGGTCAGCAGGATCTGCGCAAAGATCACGGCCTGCAGCGCGGCGCCGAACCGCGGCGGGTGGATCCACAGCGGCGTAAACACCTCCTCCCCCTCCGGTTCTTCCCCGCGCCCGGCGCCGGCGGAGGCGGTAGGTCCGGTAGGTCCGGGAAGAACGACCACCCCGCCGCCGGCCGGCGTGGGCAGGGCCTTGTACTCGTCGCCGATGCACGCCCGCCACTGCGCCATCATCCCGGCCAGCCGCCTCCGCTGCCTGGCCAGCTTCTCCCCCCCGCCGCCGGCCTGCTGCTGATGCAGCTGGAACTGGTGGTGGTGGTGCCGCAGCGCGGCGGCGCGGTAGTTGATGGCCTGGGAGAGGATGTAGACGGCGCGGTCGGCGAGCTCGTCCGGGTCGAGGTCGGCGACGGGCCGGGGCGGCGCCCAGAAGCTCAGGCAGGCGCGGGACTCGCGGAAGGCGGCCCAGGCGTCCTGGCGCAGCCACGCCCACCAGACGGCCTGGCGCAGGCCGCCGCAGCCGCCGTCGACGTCCTGGCTGCGCTGGATCCAGAAGATGCCCTTGAGGTGGCGCTGCCAGTTGCCGCCGCCGTCGGCCTCGTCGAGCATCTCGTACGCCGAGACGACCAGCGCCGTCGCCAGCAGCTCCTCCGAGTGCGAGTAGCTCGGGTACCGGAGCGCCTCGCGCACGTACTGCAGCGTCTCGTAGTAGTACCGGATCCAGCCCGCCTCCTCGTGGTCGCTGTTGTCGCCGTAGCCGTGCCGGTGCTTCGAGGCCAGGGCTAGCAGCGCCTTCATCAGCCCCGCGTTGCGCATGGCCAGCCGGATCGCGTAGCTCGAGAAGAGACGGCGCGGGTCCAGCGCGTCCAGCCACGAGGCGCAGTGGTCGGCAAAGTGCCGGAAGAGCGTGGCCTCGTGCGCGGAGAGGACCACGTCGTCGCCCGACTGCCACGCCGCGCGCTCGAGCTCCGGGTCCAGGTCGTCCGGCAGCTGCGCCTGGCCGTTGAGGAGCGCCGGCGAGACGTGCACGGGGACGACGGGCGACGTCTGGTGGTGGTGGTGCGGTGGCCGGGACGGCGCCGGTGCTTGTCCGTCGGCGGGGAGCAGCAAGCCGGGGGCCAGCGCCGGGTAGCCGTTGTCGGCCTGCACGGCGTCGCTGGCGAGGAGGTCCAGCCACCGGATGGAGGCAAAGTTGGCGGACCATGACTCGGAAGACATGGACTCGGGCGAGCAGATGAAGCCACCGTCGCCGTCACCGGGCGCCGCTGCCAGCCGCTCCTCGCCGGCAGCAGGCAGCGCGTGGCCGACGTGGTCTCGGTAGGTGTCGGACACATCAGGGTGACGTGCAGTAGCCGGGCTCAACGAGGAACTCTCTGGTTGATGCAGCTGCTCCTGGGCTGAATCCGGTTGCCGATGGCTGTCGCCGAGGAGCGCCGGCTGTCCTCGTGCCGGCCTAGACTGCGTCGACGTCGCCGAAGACGAGACGGTAGGCGAGCCATTCTCGGGAAACGCGCAGTGGCGGTCCGACACGGAGCAGGGGCCGCACACGGGGCGCTTCTCGTCGCACTTCTTGTGTCTCTTGCGACACGTCAAACTGTGGGACGTGTCTTGTCAGTATAGAGGACGCGAGCTTGTCTGGAACAACGCACGGCCGTACCATCCGGTAGTGGTCCGGAGCCCCGTGCCGCGCGACTTGCGGACGCGCTTCCGCGGTCGCTCCCCCGCGTCGCCGTTGGAGGCCAGGTCTGGAATCTGCATCGGTTGTGCGCGTGACTCGGATCGAAGGGGATCTCGGTTGGCGTCTCGAGGACCGCGATGCGATGCGATGGACAGGGTACGAGGGCTATTATATGGAGGTTGATTGGGGGACGCGTCTCGGGGGACAAAATGCGGAGGAAGAAGTGGCTTGGGCTGGGGTTTTGAGGCGAGCGAGCGGGACAGCAGCCCCAGCTGAAGTTGGGGAACGAACGGGTGGTCTCATTCGTCTCATTCCGGACATGGCGCGTGACAGACCGCGTCTCGCGGCACACACAGACACAAGTCACACTGAGACCCCGGGCCGCGATCCGAGCCCTGACTGTCTTCGGCGCCGGACTCGCGCCGGCAACGGCAACGGCTAATCGTCGCCGCGTCGAGGGCATTGTTGGACGCTGTTCTAACGCGATACAGCTTTTCGAAGCCTTGGATACAATAAGCCTTCAAAAAAAAAAAAAAACAAATAATGTAACTACGAAGCCGCCGCCCGCCCTCCCTCCCCCCCCAGCATCTCCTCTCCCTCTCCTCTCCCTCTCCATCTCCCACGAAAAAGCCTCCCTTCTTCCTTCCCCCATGTCCTCAAAGCACTACTTCCCCTCCACCGCCGCCAACACGCTGGTGCCGCGCGCCCTCCGCGCCCTCACCTCGGCGCACCCTCACCTCGCCCTCGACGAGCCGAACCGCGTCGTCTCCCACCGGCAGCACGACCGCGCCCGCGTCAGCGTCGTCGGCGGCGGCGGCTCCGGCCACGAGCCCGCCTGGAGGCTTCGTCGGCGCCGGCCTGCTCTCCGCCGCCGCCTGCGGCGACATCTTCGCCTCCCCGAGCGCCGCCCAGGTGCTCGCCGCCGTCGAGGCCGCGCCCTCCGACCGCGGCACCGTCCTGCTCATCACAAACTACACCGGCGACCGGCTGCACTTTGGGCTCGCGGCGGAGAAGGCGAGCGCGAGGGCGGCAGGGCGGGCCGCGCGGGTGGCCGTAGTCGCGGCCACGGACGACGTTTCCATCGGGAGGAGCGAGTGCGCTCGGGTCGGGAGGAGAGGCCTGCCGGGCCACGTATTTAGTAAGCCCTTCATTGATTTGCCTGCGCCTCCCCCCCCCCTCCCTTTCGTCCGCATCTACTGAATAGGTGGTCTTGTTTTTTTTTTTTTTTTGCTGACTTGGGGTATGCGCAGCCATGAAGATTCTCTGCGCCGCGGCTGCCGAGGGCTGGCTCTTTGACGACTGCGTCCGCCTCGCCGAGGCCGTCAACGCGCAGACCGTGTCCATCGGCTCCGCGCTCGACCACTGCCACGTGCCCGGACGCCAGCGCCACCAGTCCGTCCCGGACGACACCTGCATCATCGGCGCCGGGATCCACAACGAGCCCGGCCGCCGCCTGCTGACGCCGTTCCCGTCCGTCGACGCCGTCGTCCGCGAATGCCTCGGACTGCTCTGCGACCAGGACGATCCGGAGCGGGCGTTTGTCAAGTTCGACGACGGCGACCACGTGGCCCTGCTGATCAACAACTACGGCGGCCTGTCCGTGCTGGAGCTCGGCGCGCTGACGGACGAGGTGCAGACGCAGCTGGCGCGGCGGTACGGCCTGCGGCCTTGCCGCACCATGGTCGGCACCTTTGAGACGTCCCTCAACGCACCCGGGTTTTCCATCTCTCTTGCCAACCTGTCCGCGGCTGCGAGGCAGTGCGACTCGACGGCCCCGGTCCTTCTGGAGCTGCTGGACCGGCCCACGACCGCCGTCTCGTGGCCCAACATTATACGCCCCGACACCGCCGCACAACACCGCGACAACACGGCTGGCACCAGCGGCGTAGGTGCGGAAGAAGGACCCATCAAGGACGGATCCGACCCAGAGACCTTCCCGGTCGACGCGGCCCTCCTGGAGCGCGGCGTCCGGTCGGCGTGCGAGGCCGCCATCGCCGCGGAGCCGCACCTCACCCGGTGGGACATGGTCATGGGCGACGGCGACTGCGGCGAGGCCGTCCAGGACCTCTCCCTCTCCGTCCTCGCCCTCCTCTCCACCACCACCCCGACCACCACCACCACCTGCTCCCTCCTCCGCTTCCTGCGCGCCCTCGCCGACACGGTCGACCGGATGGGCGGCACCCTCGGCGCCATCTTTGGCATCTTCCTGTCCGCGCTGTACTCTGCCCTCGCCTCCGCCTCCGCCGACGACGGCACCCGGTCACTGCCCGCCGCGGTGGCCTCGGCCGTCGCGAGCTTGCGGCGCCACACGGCCGCGCGCGAGGGCGACCGCACCGTCATGGACGTCTTCATCCCGTTCGCGGCGGCGTACGCGGACGCCGGCGACTTCGCGGCCGCGGTCCGGGTCGCGGGCGACAGGGCGCTGGGCACGCGCCGCTTCAGGCCCGGGCCTCGGCAGGGCCAGCTACGTCGGCGAGGAGGCGGCCGCGCGCGAGCTGCCGGATCCGGGCGCCTGGGCGCTCTACGAGATGCTCTGGGGTCTTGCGCGGGGGCTCGGCGTGGAGGTGCCGCGGCTGAGCAGGGACGATGCCGAGGCGTAGGGTGGACGGTGTGGGATCAGTGTATATCATTGCAGCAGTTTGTGTACTATGGCGCGGAATATCAAGTCTCTTCTATCCGAAATAATGTGACGCTGTTTAAGACCTCCTCGATCAACTATTCAACCGTACGTGCAAAAGGACATCTGTAGTTGGGTAAATACGAATGTGCCCGTCGTCATGCTAGTTTACTGTGCTTTCGGGGCTGTCAAGTTCTGCGTCTTTTCAATCTTGGGCACCGCGCCGAATCGTTGGTTGCCCTGATCCCAGATCTAACTCTTCAGGTTAGCGAATCTCCGACAGCGCCAAGCAACAGAGAGCCCATTGCCACGTCCCCGCCTGCACTTACCGCGTACACGGACTTGAGAAACGCGTCTCCCAGGATATCAAACGGGTTGTCGCCGCGCGACTGCACGCCGCCGTACCAGTTCTGCCCGTCCGCCGGCGCAAAGGCCAAGTCCTCCGGCTGGATGACGAAGAGCTCGTCGCCGACCGCGACCTTGAACTCGGGCAGGTCCTCCGCCCTGGTCGTCAGCGGGAACACGTAGCCCTGCTGCTGGGAGTCGTAGCGCGCGCCGGGGATCGCCCCGTACAGCGCCTCGCACACGGCGTCCGACACGAGCGCCAGCGTCGTGCCCGTGTCCGCGATCGCCTTGTTCCCCTCGAGCGCCATCGTCTTCCCGGCCACGGACGCGCTCGTCGACGGGAACATCCAGAAGCCCTGCGAGGAGTCCACGTCCGTCCACGCGACGTCCTGCCCGGACGCCCGCACGAGCGCGGAGTCGACGTAGCCAAACGTGTAGAAGGACTCGGGCCCGCCGGCGTCGCGCTCGCTGTAAAACGCAGAGGTGAAGAGCTGCGACGTCTTGGGCACGTCGCCCTGCGAGATCATGTTGGCGACGGGCGTCTGCGCGGGCGCCGGCTGCCCGTCCTTCTTGACCGTGTTGATGGCCGGGAAGGCCAGTCCGAGGAGCCCATCGCCGGTGCCCTGGGCGAACTGGTCCGCGAGCGTGGAGGCCAGCTCGACAGTCTGGCCTTGGATGGTCAGGCCGCCGATGGTGACGTTGTCGCTGCCGCAATCGCCGGACGCCGAGCTGCCGTTGCCGTAGGAAATCTGCCACGTCTGGCCTGGCAGCTTCTTGAAGGTGGACGACTTGGATGCGTCAAAGACGGTGTGGCCTTTTTGCGTCGCCGCGTTCAGCTCAGTGGAAAAGATCTGGTGTCCCGTTAGTCCTTCAAGCCAATGGGAAACGGACCAAGTAGACTCACCCACAGATCAGACGAGCCCGTGTCAAAGTCGAGGAGCAACTTCTGCGGCGGCGTTCCGACAGATACTTCGCACAGGTACTCGGAGTCGTTTTGCTGGTCCTCGGCCGTGACCTCGCCCGTCTGCTTCCCCTCGGCATCCAGTGCCTTGGCAAGACGCGAGACGACGGCCGCGCGACCCCCGACAGCAACGTGTGACTGCGCGAGGCCGCGCTGGTGTAGGGCAGTTACTCGGCGGTACGGCCCGGGCTTGGTCGGCGCGAAGCCGAAGCGGTTCAACAGGTAGACATATGACTTGGTGCCATGACGCTTGTAATTTTGGTTTGGCCGGGCGCGAACCTTGGTCAGTCCGCGTGAGGCCTGGAACTTGGTCTGTGCCTGAAACAATGCTTCCATGATGTATGACTTGCTTTCGACTGGAGAAGCGGTGTGATGGGGACGGTGATGGCAAGACTCACCGAGAAGGCTCTCGTGGTCTTTATATCCATCCTTTTGACACTCGGTAACTGTTGTAACATGCGCTAGCGATTTCAATCGTTGCGTGGATGACGCAAGCGAGTGGCAGATCGCCGTCCAACACATGTCCAAAGTCAAAGTCTCCTCGTAGTTGGTCATGACTGGTTATCGTAGATCTCAATGTCTTCCATTTACACGATAGTTTGTCCACGTCTTTGCCGATACTAGCTGCTGGAAAGTAATGCGCAAGTCCATCACTGACGTCAGACGCCGTCGTAGGCGCTCAACCAGTGGTAGATTTACAGGTTTCCATAATATGATCTGCCTGATTGCCGTCGTGGAAACTCCCGCGACTCCGCTCAAACCAGACGACCAAGGATCGTCTGTTCTATAGCGTGGTCTGCCATGTATGAATTATTGGCTCTCAGCTGTTCTGCCCTCGTGGCGCAGCCGACTATGTGCCGGGTTCCCGTGCGGCTATCAGAACGTGCCAAAACCCTGCTGAAAAGCTTAGTTTGGCGCTGGAGGCCAGTCCGTACGGTGGTTGATAAGTAGTTGGCTTCTTCCTAGGCCTGTATCTTCAGCGTGGCAAGAGATGCATTGTGCGACAAAGTGGCAAGTTGATAATACATGGCAAGATTCGGTCAAGAGCCTTCGAAAGCAACACCCTCTTGTGTCGCTCCAATATCAGCGATTATTTCGAGTGCATAGTCGTAAATAGATGATCCGATCTTGCACGATTCGTGGCTGTCTTGGCTTGCGCTTGGCGTGCTGGCTGGGCCGAGCCGACAAACTGGTGGGACAATGGATAGCAGCATCTTATGGCGGGCTTTTATTTCATACCCAGGTTAACAAGCTGAGAATCAATTTGCTTGTCCGGAGATGCGACAGACAGACAGCAGTCGCTTGACTCACAAGACAAAACGAAGCAGAATGCTGTGTGGTCTCTGGCTAGACGCTAGATGGGGTTGTGCGGAAGCTCAGCCGCTTTTCAACCGTTGCCTGGACTTGTCTGCGCGGTACAGATCCCGATTGCTGGTGAGTGTCTCTTTACTTACATGCTTCCTTTGGCACTCCTCTCTTTTTTCGTCGTAGGCAAGCGGGATTGTTCTTGAATACGATTTTCTTTCGGATTGAGCCTCAAATGCTGCCCGTCTTCTCTGCCATGTGCCTTCTCCAGCCCGCTCTTCAAATCTTGCGATGAGATAAATCCCAGTCGTATGGAGCGACGGATGGCCCAATCCCCTTGATTCCGAACGCATACGTCCTTCTCTATATCAAGACCTCATCATCCTGTAAGCCCGCTATTTATTTCTCCGGCCCTGCCAGTCAGCGCGGCATCCATTTCCATTTCGAGCTACCGTCTCGGCCAGTCCAGGAAGTCGGGTTGCATTCCAACAAGCAACGTGTGTGTGGGGGTTTCAACACAATCAATGCAACGTCTGCGAGTGCCACGACGTCTGGCATCACGGCTCCGAAGAGGTGGGTAAGAATGACATTGTGACAAAAGAAGCTTTGACAGCGACCCGAGCTAACAGAAAAGCGGCGGGTCGAAAATGTCACCCACGACGTTAGCTCACAGAGCTGAACCAAGACTGTTGGATGTTCTGGGGGCTCCGTCAGCCAAAGTATCAAGTGCAGTTTTAGGTATCTTTGTAGATCTTTTCAGCTCCCCATTAATCATTAGATGGATGTGCTACCATTGGGCAACTGGCCAAGGACGCAACCTTTCGCCAAGCAATTGACGCAAGAGTTGGGGTACCAAGTATGGCTGTATCGACACTAGCGAAGCGATCTGCGAGTTGAATTGCGTCGGCAAGTGATTCCTTTTGGTTCGGAGAATTGGCGATTAGCGAGAGTGCCCTTCTCAACGCTCCCGTCCGTCGCTGCTGCTATCCCGTGCGGTTCCAGGCATTACTCTTGGAGTTGTCCTATCTTGCGGGATGATAAGCGCTCTTAGTTCTGGATAATCAACTGACAAAGACTGTCGTGCGCCAGTCAGGTCGCATGGCACCGCTCGCTCTCCTCGTTCACGGGCCCACCAACCATCTTCAGCCGCGATTCCTATCGGGTTGATGTTCCACCGTGCAGGGCCTATGGTCGAGTCCATGTCATGTCAGCACGTTCCCCGGTTCCATGCACGAGAAATAAGGGTTGCCGGCGGCAGTTGAGGGTTTGACGTCCTTGGGGTTCCCCACGTTCGGTCAGGACCTGGATCGCAACGCAGGCACAGGGGTACCGGCGCAACGGCGGGATCAAGTCGATTCTTCGCTCGGCAGGGGTTGCAACGGAGGTACTCAATGTCTCGGGGCAGCGAGCGCCGAAACAACCGACTATAAATATGACAGCTCATCTCGCTCCCTCTCATGAGAGGGGGCAAGCCTTCACCGCAGCATCACCAACCAAAATGAAGTCATTCACGTCCATTGTCGCCGGCATCGTCGGCCTTGCCTCTGTTGCCTCTGCCACTGTCCAGGGCTTCGATGTCTCTGGCTACCAGCCCACCGTGAACTGGGCAGGTGCCTACAGCAGCGGCGCTCGCTTCGTCATGATCAAGGTGCGTCGTCGCGTAGGAGTGAGCCGAGACGTTGATCATGCTGACCATCTAGGCCACCGAGGGAACGGGCTACACCTCGCCCAGCTTCAGCTCGCAGTACACCGGCGCCACCAATGCGGGCTTCATCCGCGGCGGTTACCACTTTGCCCTTCCCAACAAATCGTCCGGCTCTGCGCAGGCCGACTACTTCCTCGCTCACGGCGGGGGTTGGAGCGGCGACGGCATTACCCTTCCCGTAAGTAGTCCATCCATATCGTGTCGATTTCTCCACGCAACGTCGTGCTGACGGAGATAAGGGCATGCTTGACATCGAGTACAACCCGTACGGTGCCACCTGCTATGGTCTGTCGCAGAGCGCCATGGTCAGCTGGATCAGCGACTTCATCGAGCACTACAAGGCCAAGACGTCGCAGTATCCCATCATCTACACGACGACGGACTGGTGGAAGACGTGCACGGGCAACAGCGGCGCCTTTGGCCAAAAGAGCCCGCTGAGGCTGGCCCGGTACGCGAGCAGCGTGGGCGAGATCCCCAACGGCTGGTCGTACCAGACCTTCTGGCAAAACAGCGACAAGTACGCGTACGGGGGGGATTCGCAAATTTTCAACGGCGCGTACTCTCAGCTGCAGAAGATTGCTCGTGGCTGAGCGGGTGCGTTGGTCGTTCCGTTTGCCGCGTGCTGAATATGCGAGGAGAAGATTATTTGTTGGTTGTGGCTTGAGAGTGGCTACGGAAATAATTCCTTTTCCAGCCGGCTGCAGCTTTCAGGGGCTTATCCACAAACTAGAAAAAGTAACACGATGACGTAACATCATTTCGCAGATGGTCGAGAGGTGTGATGTGAACATGACGAGAGGAAGCTAAAAACGTCAATTTAAATCTGTCCACATGGCAAGAGTTCGCAAATACCTTTACGAATTAGGACACCTCTTTCTAGTTACCAGCCTTCCGGAAATATGGTTGACTCGGGATGAACGGCTCCTTAGCGCTTCTAAGAAGCCACAATTCGATAGGCCAAAGTGGACAACTACCCGTGCCACGCCCCCTCTCTCGTGCCTCAAGAGGGTGCTCCCCACCTAAACCGTCATATCACTCAAACCGTTAACACGACGTGTTATTTACGCTAGTAATAATAACTTAATAACTAATAAAGATACTATATTAATATTTAGAATCCGAATTAATTAAAACTCTTGCCTTTATTAATAAAAATCCTAGGTAATTAATTATATCTATTATAAAGAAATTTATAATCCTATATATAACGCTTATTAGGTGTATTAAGGGAGTAAATTTATTAATTAGGCGCTATAGTATTAATACTATATTAACTAATATAGAAGAAAAGGTAATCTACACTTATCTTAACTATCTTAATAGTCTAAACCTTACTATACACCTTAAATTTATTACTAATATAGTAAACTTAATACTAAAGGAGTGGTTATTAATACACTTAAAGCCTAAGGATATTCCTACTATTAGAAAGAACTAGATATTATACTTTATCTAGTATTATAGTTATATAAAATAATATTAGTAAATTATTAAGGCTAAGAAGAAGGCTTTAGAAGATCTAAATAATATTAATAAATATTTTTACCTACTTTATTAGATTATCTAGAATAATAGTATTAACCCTAAAGATATATAGAATATAGATAAATTAGGCTTTTAAATTAGTGTTAAAAAGGACTAACTTATAATAATAAAGAGGCACTATAAATAGTACTTTTTAAGCCCTAAAAATTATAAATTAGCCACTATTATAGAGG